>JAHHFK020003156.1:0-306174 GCA_024533555.2 Aedes koreicus | reverse complement strand
ATTGTGAAAAGTGCTCGGAAAAGTGTGTGCAAACAAATATTTTTGTCACGAAGAGGACGAGCCGTGTAAACATGTTTTATGAAGATATTTCGGTGACCATGTTTGTCTAGTGTTGTGGTCAAAAGGTCACTCCCGTGTGCAGTAAAAAGTGCCTCGGAATGATTCAGACTGTAGGCACATATACGCACAGCTGTTGGGTTTTCCAATAGGAAATGCTTCTTTCGCAGAACAATAAGTGGTATCAGGAACCTAAACGTGATGGTGGCAACGGTGGAAGAGCAAACGCTGGACCTCGGTAGTGAAAAAGCTAGACTGCGGCAGTAAAGAAGTGAGTGAATGACCTCCGAAAGGAGTTTGTAGGATAAGGTGACGTTTATAAATTGTGATTCCGTTTTTAATTTGTGAACCGAGATTGTAAAAAAGGGGAAGAAAGTCGTGAAACATACTTCTTTTATAAAAAGTGTGTTTGAGCTGAAAAGAAGGAAGCAAAGTTCATAAAGAAATCTTTTGTGAAGTTGGCCAACAGCTAGATATTGGTGGTACCTTTTTCTTGAAACAGCTCAGCACGAAGATGCGGATTTGCAATGCGTTTCAATGGTGCCACTTGGACGTTGAGATTTAGTGCGCTTGTAGTTGAACTGGCAAATTCAAGATTGTGTAGACACTCATCTAACAGACCATCTACGATTGGGACTGAGACACAAAACGGCATTGCTACAAAATGGTATTGAACTGATGACTGACTTGGTAAGCTCGTTCTATTTTTACTCATTATGTCTAAACGGTTCCAAACATAGAGCGAGTAATGGTGCTATAACCATAAGCCATAGGGAGCTAGGACTATAGTTAATGCTTAAGTCCCAATCGTTTGAAGATAAGTGGAGCATCACTTAACCTTCTTAGACACGATGCTCCTAACGACCATTTTTAAATAAATTTTTGTTCTCTACACCGAACAGGGCATTCTGTTCAACTATTCTCTTCGACTATTCATTTCACTTTTCCTTTGATATCTACTGAAGGCTACGTGGGTTCCCCGTGTCTTCTTAAGGTAGATACCAAATCCTTCCTATCACCAACGGTTGCATGGACGTGGCCAGGTGAGCGATCGAGGAGTGTCTTCGTGGAGATTATTGCGTGAAGAAACTATCAGTAAATGGTTTCGTTTCATGGTGTCATGCAATGTCTTCAACGAATTATTCCTCATCGTAGCTCCATCCACGAGGTGTGCAAACGTCAATGCTAATGCTAATCCCCCTTCCCCCCCCCCCCCCCCCCCCCCCCCACTCCCCCCCCCCCCCAAACCCCCCCTCTCCCCGCGCCCCCCCCGCCACACGCTTCCCTCATATTTATTCCCCCGCCCTCTTTCCTCCCCTTCTTTCCCCCCGCCTCCTGTCCCTTTTCTTCCCGCGAAAGACAACCAATTTTCACACACCCCCCCAAAAAATAAAAAAAAAAAAACAACAACAGTTTAATTTTGATTGAAAAAACAAATTCCGCCAAAAGTTGGTTGAATACTGCACGCATTTTGAATTGACGGTTAATCATTAATTTTTTTAATTTTTTAGACACGATGATTTTATTGGTTAAGCTGAACAGATTATCTCCACGATCTTGTAATGATCTAAATTTGGCTAAATTAACCTTGCTATCCGAGTAATGCAGCCTAGATGTACTAGGTTGCTTGAAAAGTCCCTCTAATATCAAACACGAAAACATTTTTTTGTCAAATTCGGTTTTATTTCTCAACATACTCTCCTTTTAGGTCGATACAGCGAGTCCAGCGATTTTCTATTTTTGTTTATTTCATCCGAATAGTACTCCTTCGGAAGTCCTTCAAAATAGCCATCGGTTTCAGCTATGAGCTCATCATTTGAGTAAAATCACTTATCGGTGAGCCATCTCTTCAGGTTTGGGAACAAATAGAAGTCTCTGGGGGCAAAGTTTGGTGAATACGGTGGATGGGGAACCAATTGATACCGAATTTAATTCAATTTTGCTTGAGCAATTGAGGATGAATGAGCAGGCGCATTGTCGTGATGATAGAGCACAATTTTTCTTTGCAAATGCGGCCGTTTTTCTGGACTTCATCCTTCAAACGATCCAATAACGCTGCATGTTATGGTTTTACCTTTTTCAAGATAGTCGATGAATATTACACCTTGCGTATACCAAAACACGGAGTGCTTCGGAGCACTTTCGCCCGGTGAAACCCACTGTTTTGCCTGCTGCGATGACTCCGGTGTGTAGTAATGTATCCATGTTTCATCCATGGTTATGAATCGGCGCACAAACTCCTTCGGATTGCGTGTAAACTTGCTGAAATTCTCCTAAGAGGTTGTAACACGAATGCGTTTTTGGTCCATTGTAAGCAAACGCGGCACCCATCGTGCGCAGAGCTTCTTCATACCCAAAACGGAATGCATGATGTTGCCAACTTGTTCCATTGAAATGCCTAAAGCCTTAGCTAGCTCTCTCAATTTCACTTTTGGATCCTCCAATACTATATCATGGATTTTATCGACGTTTTCCCCCTTCTTTGGCCTTCCGACCCCGCCCCACCGTTGTCCCCCCCCCAAAAAAAACCACCAACCCATTAATAATTTTTTTAAACCACCGAACACCGCCTAAAAAATACTTTTCCATCCTTGTCTTTGTTTCCGCCGCCTTTTTCTTGCGTAGAAATTAGTATTTTATCAACACTCGAAACTCGGATTTTCCCTTTTTTTTTTTTTTTTAACTTGCTAATCGGTCTCTTCTCACTGTTCTCACTAATGAATGCGTGGAAAGAAATGGCTGAAATTTTGACAGCCGTCATTCAAGGAGTGAAGCTTATAGAAAATGGTTCACATTGGCGATTACCAACGCCATCTGTAGGAAATCAAAGGGACTTTTCAAGCAGCCTTGTACAGATAATAGTCACACGTTATTTTCAAACTGTTTGTATAGAAAAAATAATAATTATTTAACAAGAAAACCGTAGACCCAATGTTAGGGACATATTTTTTTCTATGTTCGCAACTATGGCCTGCTGTAATAATAACGTAGTAAGAATGTTGTTATTTGTAAAATTTTAATGGAAATATATCAAATTGCGGTTGTATATTTTTCAAATGGCTCATCATTACACAAACCAAAGGAACAAAATCTGTGTATAGTAAATTATAATGTTTACATTATCAAATGACTGACGAATCATATGTGATAGTCACTTAAGTGTTTCAAAGCAGTTTTATTTTAGTTTTTTTAAACAAAATTTGGGTAGAGTTGCGTAGAGCGAATACAGCTGGCAGAGCCTCAAAACAGAAAATCCGAACAAAAAAAAAAACACTGAAAATTATATTTCGTTTATGTAACGAAATCGAAGGTAGGACTAACAAATCTATGCGTTGTTTTCTGTGCCTAAACTGATTTGTACTTCTTAATTAGCTACCTTCGTATTTATTGCCACACGCGCAACTGTCAAAAGTATGAAACATTTTTTGACACAGGAAGAACTTTCGTTCATTATACGAGAACAATACGAAGAGCTACGAATAATTTGTTACCAATAAAAAAGAAGCGTCTCTCTGGTGGTTGCATGAACGCAATGAGGTGTATACAGGTGGAGGAGAGCAAGGTGTTTGTCCGAATTAGCAAGTAAAAATGTAGTGACGTAAAACTCCAAGAACAAGCGAATAATAACAAAGCAAGTTTAGCATCCTTTCAGTGCACAAGAAGGCATTTTTTAGCCGAAAACAAAAAACACCACTACAAAACACACACCCCCCTTTCTCTTTTTTTTTCTCACCATTTACTAAAAAAGGCTGTGCATCATCTCACGAACACAATGACAGACTTACACTAATCCAAACTACCCCTACCCCTGTTCCCCCACCCTCCAACCACCACATATATCAAAAAAAAAAAAAGAAAAAAGAACAATCATGTGAGTTGTTTATTTTTTTTTTTTTTTACTTCTACCTCGCTCTTCCTTCATAGCCGGATTCAGTGTGTTCCCTCTTCTTCTCGGATAACTGAGTTTCACTCCCACCCGCACAGCACTCCCCATACACAAAAACAAATTTTCATATTTTTTTTTTCGGGAAACTAAATTCCCAAAGTCTTTATAGATGCCATCAGCTATGTAAACAAGTATTGGTGAGCTTGGAAAGCATCACAACTACTATAACAAATGTGGAAAGTGACAGATGCCGTAAAAGCAAATAAAATCAAATTTCGTCGCGTGTTTTGAACGTTTTTCATCTAACGTGGAAAAGTTAAATGAATAGTGCCATCGATCTAAATCAAATGGAGAACACTAGTCCAGGTTAGTAAAGTATATTTTGCTCATCAAGTGTATACATTTTGATCTCATGTTGAATTCGTAAAGTTTTGATCGGCATGTTGAATTCGTAAAGAAATAAATCGGCAGAAAAACCAAATTCCAACTTTTATCATTGATTCAAAATAAGGTCCACCGAGTTCCACCCTAAATCCGGCACAGAAATGTTCCTTAGAGTGTCCTATAAATGATCGTATATGAAATAGCTGCAACTTTTTGCAACTATAATAGATTTTTGATTATTTGTAGGTCAACGTCAATCGGTCTTAAATGTTTGCAAATGTTTGAAAAGTGGGTTGCTTGTGATGAAAGCTACAGAACATCATGTGTAGGTACATCGCTACGTGGTCTCGACTCTACCTGAAGACACACCAGAGCAGGTTTACGAAAAATTGTACAAATTTTGTGTCGTGTTTTGCTCAAAATTGAACACAAAGTGAGTCAAATGTCATCAAGTAAGGACTTTTTTTTATGGAAAAGTATGATGGTTGGTTGCAGTCACCAGTTGTCTTCCCTCGACATGATGAGAATGATGATGATAATTTCAATAAAACCCCATCTCGTGGACGTCCTCAGAAAGAATTTGAAAGTTGTTCTTCTAAAACCAAAAAACGACGTTGCAGAACTAGTTTCAAAAAACGCCCCAGAAGAGCTAGCTTTTGCGGCAAACGTTTCTGCGAATTCTTCCATTCCAGTGGAGGATGGAAAAAAATGCTTGAGTCCTGCTCAAGCTCTAGCCCTATTTGTTGATTTAGATCTGTCAGAACGGAAGTATCTTGTTCTTCGAGACGTTGTAAACGCTTTGCATAAAGATTGTTTTCCAAGTCTATACGCATTAAAACAAGCCAAGAATAAAATCACATCAAAACAACCTACGGTTACAGAAACATCAGCCACGGTAAATCTTCGAGAGCTGCTTAATCTAACAGTAAACGGAATTGCTGAAGTCTTGCAGATAACTCATCCCACAAAGGCAAGATTGATTAGTAAATGGGGCTTGGATGGTAGCTCTGGTCATAGCATTTATAAACAAAAATTTTCAAGCGCGAAGGCAACCGACAAATTCTTGTTCCTGATTGCTATGGTTCCTATCAAACTAATTAATGCAGAAACAGGAGAAACTTTGTGGCATAACCCTCGACCAGGCTCTACACATTTCTGTAGGCCCATAAGGTTTATATTTGATAAACTATTATTCTTAATGAACAAGCGGCTGTGGAATCCCATATCAATGGATTAGTCCCATTTGAAACATCAGTAAACGGCATTGACCTTCACGTATGTTTTGAGTTTCTTTTCACAATGCTCGATGGAAAAGCATGTAGCACGTTGTCACACGAAAAAGCAGCAGCAAAATGTTACATATGTGGTGCCACCCTAAAGGACATGAAAAATTCAAAAGTTGATCAAAAGCCTGAAAATACAGTCAACTTTAGATATGGGTTATCAGTTCTGCACTGTTGGATTAAGACGTTTGGGTGTCTTCTGCATATTGCTTATAGGTTTGTTATTCCCTTTTCCTGTAAATCAAGTGTACTAATTTTCTTTTTTGAAGGTTGTCGTTTAAGACCTGGCAGGTTCGTGGAGAAGCAAATAAGAAAACTTTTGAAGAATGCAAGAAAAGAATTCAGAACCAGTTCAAAGCTCAAGTGGGATTAATCGTCAATAAGCCCAAGCCAGGAAACGGTACGTCTAACGACGGTAACACAGCGCGTAAATTTTTTTCTGAACCTAAAATAAGTGCTGCTATCACGGGGATTGATGGAAGTCTAATAATAAAATTTGCTACAATATTAAGGGTAGTTGCCAGCGGAAAAGAGATTGAAATACCGAACATTGTTGCAGAAAACAAGAGATTAATATTTATCTCTTTATAGCTGGTACTACATGCCCTTGACCGTGCATAAAATGCTAATTCATAGCGCCAACATCATTTAAATGTTTGAGTTACTCGTTGGCGAACTTTCTGAAGAAGCCCTGGAAGCAACTCAAAAAATCATAAGGAAAATCCGACTGAATCACACAAGGAAATCGTCAAGAATTAATACCAATGAAGACTTAATGAGATCGTTGCTCTTGAATTCAGATCCATTTGTATCTCTCAATCGAAAGACGTGTGCATTCAAAAATGGTAGAGAAGACTCTGCAGTTGCGTACTATTTATTAAACCAAGAAGCAGAAGATGGATTTATGGATTTTTTGGAGAGTGCAAGCTCGTACGCCGAAGGGACATTTACCGAAGATGAAGTTGGAAGCGCTGAGGAGCAATCAGAGAAGAACTGAAAAGAAAATTTCCATGATATTTTTCTAAATTTCAATTTCTCAAAACTGAGATCAAAATTTATACACTTGATGAGCAAAATATACTTCATAGGTTGTTCAATGTGCTAAAGTGACTATATTATCCTGTTTTGATTTTTGTCCCCCATCCCCATATATTCGACGCACTGTGCAGCGCTTTAATTTCTATTTTGGGATAAATTAATGATTCCCGCCCATCACAGCAGCAACACCAACATTTACGAATACGATTGTAGAGACGCAGCGATTGGCTAGTCTTCACGATATTCATTTTGTGCATTGTACAAATAAGGTTTAATGATAGCATTTTATTAGATGACAAGCAATATGAATGTTTCATACAACTTACGAGACATTTGTTCTATGTACAAAATCCATGTTTACGAAACAAGTGAAAGCTAATTTACGAAAATAAATTTTCATTGAATCATGGGTGCTTATAGACCGACATTACATCCATATCATTCGAAAGTTTCTGACCTTATAAAATGAGTTGTGTATTTTTTTGTGAAACATACTACCAAATGTCTTATTAAACTTTTCTAAGCAAGTGTATAACTAGTTTAATGTCGCTTACAGCTCAAATACTTTATCTGTTATAATAAAAAATGTAATTGATCGTTGCATATTAGGCTGAGTCAAGGCACACATACTCAATGTCAATCGCATTTGTGAAAATATGAAATTGAAACAACTAGATTATTCTATAAAAATATTTAATTCAGTAAAAGAGTTTTGATTTTTGAACGGTGAGAAATTTAATAAATAACTACAAAATTGAAAAGTAACAAAATTTTCAAAGGATAAGATGGATTATGGAAACGAGATTGAAAAATATTAAACTGTTATTATCATCTATTGAAAACATGAATAACACACTCGATTGGTCGTAATTTTTTTGCAGCAAAAAAATAATTTCAGTTGACACCAGTGCATTTGGATTAACTTCCGGTGTTTCACGAATCCGAAGGCACAATTTTATGTCCCTGTTATGTTTTTTTTCGACGGTTTGTCCCTTCGACGTTTTGTCCCTGTAAGCCTGTAAAATCATAGGTGATCCATAAATTATGCCTCCAGGTTGGGGCACTATTTTTTTAAATTTTGATCCATGAAGTTTATAAAATTGATCCCTAACTGCGTTACTACTCAGATTTAGTGACATGTCCGTTCTTTCAGGTATCCGGATAAAATGTTGCTGCTGAAGAAAGATTGCGGAGTTTTTCGGAGCCGTATTGAGGATTGAAGAACTAAGGCGACAGAAAGCGGTTGATGTTTCCGACAACATAGCGTAGATTAGATTCCACGCAAATGATTGATTTAAGCATTTGTCCGGTATAAGGCAAACGGAGGATGTTTGTAATTTGGTACGACGAGCGATAGCGAGTTGGACAGCAAGCGTCTGCCAAATTTCTTGACCAAATTTCTTGACGGACATGTGTCGCAGTTGCGAGGAGATCAGCAAAGATCATAACTACAATTTGAAGTGCACAAAGTTGGTTTGTTATGGATCATTTTTTGAAGATAATGGTTTGTTACACAAACTATTATTGATCATTGGTAATTTAATTATGGAACATTTTCAATACTTTATGGATGATACATTCTATGGATCAATTTTGCAAGTTTAAGGAAAGTTTTTGAACCTCTTAAGGATTATTTACAATATGTTTATAGATAATCCTAATTATTTTATATATCATTCTTGGTACATTTTTGACATTTTATTGCTAAATTTTGTGAAAAGTATTGATCAACTTGGTCAATTTTAGGGGTCATTTATATTTTTTTTGAAGATTTTCAGCAGAGTCCTATGGGTCAAGAATGCGTTTTTTTATAGAACAATTTTCAATGTTTCATGGATCATTTCTTCAGTTTTAAAGGTGCAAACTTAGGGCTGCCCTACAGATGTTTAAAAAAAAATAAATCACTTTGGTTGAAAACGGCCACCACAACTTTTTTTTTTTTATATTTTTTTTTTTTTCTCCGCTTTCCCCCAAATTTTCTTACCTCTTCCCTCTTTCCCTCTTCTCTACCGGTTTTACAATGGAAGGGTAATAAAAAATCAATAAAAATGGAAAAAAATAGCAATAAAAATGTGTGAAATCGCCACTACATTATTAAACACTGTGCCAACGAAAAAATAACAATTCGCACTAGAAAAACATAAAATAGCAATAAAAAATTGATAATTCACTTTCAATAAAGCAATGGTTCAAAAAAAGCAATGGTTATTAGTATAAAAGCCATAATAAGCTGATAGTTTTCTGTCATAATAATAAGTTCTAGCACTATACATGTGACAAAAATCTTCAAATCTTTCAAATCTTCCAATTGAAACCAAACAAATCGCAATAAAAAATCAAAAAATTAAAAAACAAAAAATTAAAATAATTTGTTTGATTTTAATTGGAAAGATTTGAAAAATTAAAGACTTTTGTCACATGTATAGTGCTAGAACTTATTATTATGACGGAAACCTATCAGCTTATTATTGCGTTTATACTAATTGCCATTGCTTTTTTTGAAAGTTTTACCGGCCACTTTTGAATTATTGAAAGTGAATTATCAATTTTTTATTGCTATTTTAAGTTTTTCTAGTGCGAATTGTTATTTTTTTGTTGGCACAGTGTTTAATAATGTAGTGGAAATTTTGTGCATTTTCATTGCTAAATGTTCATTAATTAGTGCCAGTATATATTTTAGTCGTTTTACAATTCGAGGCAACGTGTACCCACTTATCACAAATAAAACAAAAAACCCCTCCCAAACACACCCACATTATACATCTGTTCTATATATGCATTGAAGCACTCTTAGATTTTCACAAAGCATACCTACCGGAAAACACCGGAATTGGTGACTACTGTGTTAAACTAGTAAAACTTCTCCACAACTATGTGTCACGAGGCATAAGGGGAAATTAATCTACGAGGTCGAATAGCGCTTCCCGCAGCCCAATGCTCAGCAACAAATCGGCACGCCATTTGAGATTAAATTATTTGCCCATTTGACATTCGCACTACGAACTGCCCCACATTGTGCTATTTCAACCATATAACGGAAGGATTACAGATGGATGGTAGTAGGTGAAATGTCCCCCTTACTAACTAGCGTGGAATGCGAGTTTGAGTGACACCATCAATGATTGGAAAATTTCATCATCCGCACGCATTGTGACGGTAAACGGTGGTTTTCATATATTCCATAGAAGGAAACAGTTATTTCCATTCAAAACCATTAGTTTATATATATTCATTAATTTTAGTTTAATTAATACAAATTCTTTCATTTTCGTTAAATTGCACAGTTTAAGTAGATTTGACCGCTGCTGATCAAGTGACACGAAACCATATTTATTGGTTGTGGAAAAATAATTGTGATTTGATTTAGTCACGTAAAAGTTGCTTCAATCGATTTTCCATACGTGTGCTGCTGGGGCACTGTTCGCAACCTAAGATAAAAGTAATTACCTCCCCTGGCAAACGCTCGAGTTTGATTATACATAAATGAGCAGGCTTAAGCTAACTAGAAAGCTGGGCAAAACAAAACCTTCAAATGTGTACCAGATTACCGATGATCTGACAAACCGATTCTAACCGACGGAAATAATTAAGGAGAGATCCAGTAACCTTTGGGTCATAAAACCAAAAGATTACATAAAAAGTGGTTGACGTTTCATTCTACTGGGAGTTTATTGAACTTCAACAGAAAAAACAATGAAAAATTATTCATCAGCATTTCGGAAGAATTCTCGGACTATTCGCTTTATATAACTTATAATTTTTTGAAACAGTAGAGCTGTCAACATGTTCTTTGTGTTTTTCTTTTTTTTTTCTTTCGTCAACAAATCATAGAATACATATTTACACTTAATTAAAAAAAAAAATTATACAAACAAAAACATTCCTTTTTCTTTCTAATCAAGCGTGCGGTGCTTGAAAGAATACGCGAAAAAAAATTCTCTTGTCATTTTTGCTCTGTTTCATTACTTTCTATAAGAGGTTTTTACAAGTGAATTTGTGGCATTTGAGAACTTCAAAAGACCAATCAAGAGTCGTTATCCAGTGTGATCAACCTGCATTAGTTAAAAGGTAATGGAATTTGAACTCCATAAGAAAAAAAATGATAGTGGAATTGATGAGTAGTGTTAAACGTTTTTATTTTGATGAAGATTCGGCCACCAAAGCGTTAAATGTGGTCTACGCCTGGTGTGGAAAAAAGTGTCCACGCTGGAGACGGAATTCCAGAAACACAGCTTTGCGGCAGGAGGAGCTCGTGTTCAGCCGCGCCACTCGGAGATGTTTGATTCATGATCCACAGCAACGGAATGTTCTGAAAATCCGGGTGAGCTCTTTCCATATTATCCTTTTGTGTCCTACTCCCATTTTTTTTTTTTTTTTTTTTTTTTTTTTTTTTTGAGAATAGTTTTTGTGTATGAAAATTAAATTTTTGGTGTGCTTCAAATTGTGAGTTGATAATATGGAAGGAGTGTGTGACTTTCGGTCCTCACAGGTTCCTATCTCACGCCTCTGTGAGTTGTGCGATCGCAGAGGATTGCCAGCTGAAAAGTGAAGGTTGCCAATTTGACAGTATAGAGGTGAGAGGAGGCGACTGAGGATCGTTTTCCTCTTAATCATATTGTATATTTTTCATTCTCGTTCAATTGATGGTTTCAGCACGCTTTGGAATCATCTTTGCATTCCAAAACCATTTAGTTTGAGAACAAATGGATCAATTAAAGGCTCCATTTGTTTTTGAGCATTTCAGCGTTTCTAAATTTCAACTGCTATTTTCATAAAGGACTGGCATGTGACGGTTAGCAGTAGAAGACTATATTTAAATAAATTTGGTTATTTGTGTTGTGATTGGATAAGCCATTTGTTTCAGAAGTTGTCAAAACGGGCTCTTCGAAAACTTATACTGCTGTCCTTGGAATGTAACAGGAGGAGTATACGGAAGGCTTTTTAAGGGATGTCTTTTGGAGTAGTCTGTTGTTTTTCAGAAGAAGAAAACATCAATGCATCTTTTGATTGAGGTTTTATCTGTGATAGTTATAATGATCTACTCTGTTTTTCAGCTTTTCAGGACCTTCGGGATATAAAGCATACATTTTTCAGTCACAGACTAGTGTATGTCAGATGTATTTTGTACACACATGATCTCTATTTTAAAAAATGGATGTTATTTATTATTTCATTATATTATTTTCATCATATCATTGTGTATTATTTGAAATCATATTAAATTTTCAGGATGTAAAACTTCAACTGTTATAAACATGTTAATATATTTGCGTTTTAAATATCTAAATATTATATTTATTCATTGATATTATTAATAGGATACATACAAGTTTTCACATACATGAATTCATGTTTAGGTTGAAGGTTGGCTCCAGCATCAATTGAAGTCATCGTTGGGTGCTCGAGCGGTTTTTTTCTTCATATTATTGCATAGTTTGACCTTAACGTTTCAGTATACATTCATTAACTACTGGTTGAGATATATAGCTCATCATCTAATTAGAGATATATAGCTGCATCTTATAATTAATTGCATATCATTATTATTTTCATTTGGAAAATAATAATAGCAATAATAATGAAATTTTAACTGCGCCAAGGTTTAAAGGAAGGTGATTCCAGGTTGTATAGATATTTTATTGCCTCGTATCATTAAGTATTTTTCTATTAATTTATTATTTTATTTAATTTTTATATTCATAAATGCTGTTCTATTTTGCTACGTTTCTACTAGATTAGATTAGATTTGATCAGTGACCAACCAGTGGATGTCATCATTTTATGAGATCCACTACAAATGAGTAAAATGGTGTAAGGAATCGGAACAGCACATCGACATTTTAGATAAACTATTCTGTATGTATAATTTCAGGTCATCCATGGAGTTTTCAAGTTTTGTTAAATAACTTTCAACTTTTTTCTCGTAGCTATGATATATTGTATAAACTTTTAGGTTCATAATAAATACGCAAATCCTTCTACAGCAGGACAACAATGTGCAGACATGTGTCATTATTATTATCATATTACGTTATTACGTTACGTTACGAAGGGATATTCCCTTCACTATATTTTATATACTATTCTATATGACATTGCATATTGATTTTACATTTTTATTATAATCATTACCATATTTTCATTACTCGAATTTTCATTATTTATTTAAATATGATTTTTATTATTCTTACCTCGGAGCGTATGGTACGGTATGTCCACGCATCCTTCCTCCCCTGTAGATTCACAAATTGCGTTGTGGTTCAAATCTATTCTTTTGAATCCAACTCATTTTACAGAATCATCTTTTGCGGTTAATGCAACGCAGTAGGCCTGGCCGCTTTGACGCTTGTATCATGTCTTTGATGTGCTGCAAGCATCAATATTGACAAAAAAAAATAATTGGGCGTCATCTAACCCAATTATTTCCAGGATGCTTTCTCGTACTGGCTGCGTTTGTATTAGATTAGATTAGATTAGATTAGACTACCAACCCCCCCCCCCCCCCCCCCCTTATACCCCCCCCCTCCTCTCCACAAACAAAAAACAATATAAATATACCAAAACGCACACACCCCCCCCCCCCCCAACACAATTTTCCTCCTTCACCCTTCACCCCCCCCCCCCCCGCCCACACCC
Source organism: Aedes koreicus (assembly GCA_024533555.2). Taxonomy (NCBI): domain Eukaryota; kingdom Metazoa; phylum Arthropoda; class Insecta; order Diptera; family Culicidae; genus Aedes; species Aedes koreicus. The sequence continues at coordinate 292,890 of JAHHFK020003156.1, read as the reverse complement.
CCCCACTCCCCCCCCCCCCCCTTCACATTTTTCACCCTTCCGCCAATTTTAATTGCCGCACGGGTATGTTTTCCATCTACGGTGACGACCAGGGGGAGCAAACAACAATTATATCCCTTCGAAAAGCCATCCGCACGATATCCCGCCATGGCAAGGTCTCTCACTTCCTTTGAATGCCGTCGCGGCGACGAACTTTTACTTGCGTCCCTCGGAACCGCTGCTGATGATTGTGTGCCCATGGTTCGTTTTGATTCGTTTGAAAACAGTAATTTCCCGTTTCGGATCGTGTTTTCTTCCGCTCATTCTCAACAGATAGACGCACATGTTGGTGGAGACCCTTGTGCGGTGTGCGGGGGACGCTAATTATGTTATCATGAAAACATGCGGTTTTCGGGCTGTGCCTTTCGCCTGTAGCCGTGATTAGAGCTGCCAACATACACATACATTGCATTGCAAATTATTGCGATTTAAGTACGGCATTGTTGAGCGGAGCATGATTCCTGTACATACATGTGAGACACTCAATGGTTATTGTTGACAGTAGATACGAAGGCGGCATTTAGTATGACTTTGTTCGTGCGTACTAAGAAGCGACGCCGATTGTGTTCGAAAGTGCGGTCGCTAAACGCTTCTATCATACACCACACGGGGCTTGGTCCTACCAAGAGGAATTCACGCCGCCAAGGAGAAAAGTGCACCCCGTGATCGACAACCACTGGCTGTTATGAACAATGCTGGTGTTTAGTCTTTTCCTCGCCTGTCGATGGGTGGGTGGACAACGCTTATGAAACATTCAAATGAGTGGGTAGGCATATCTTGATAATGGGCTCGTAATTGGGATGATTGGCGAAATACGTGTTGGCGGCTTGGATACAAACACTTCCGCATGGACGCTGATAATTTTAAACTTAGAAGAGATTCAAACAATGATCATGATTGTGATTACGATCGACAACTTGATCGAATGTTATTGTTTGACGGACTAGCGGGTACTGGGTGCATATTTTTCCTAGGATTAAGAATGTCTTGACATCTTCCGTGAGGTTTGCATTTCCAAATCATCTGAAGCAATAAACCTGATGTGACCTAGTTTTGGCCATTCATTTAGCCTGCGACAAAGATATATTTATTGCATTTAGTCAGATTTCTCCACATTTTGATATAGTATTTCAAATGTCAAAGCTAGAAATAAATAAACAGGTGCATCTTTGTCGATGTGTCAAAACTTGATTTCTATGATCTTGCCGGTTTATTGCACACAATATGTTAATCGAGCATCTTTCGACAGGTGGTTAAGGTTACTCGGATTTTATACAGGTAGAGGGCATAGTGTGGAAACGATGACCATTAATAGCCACAGTATGCATCAACTTGAACTAACATTTGGATTAGTTAGGAGCTTTTGGGATGAAATTTTGACAAATAGTCTCTTTTGATTCCTCTGAATCGACCAGGTGTGGATATTCAGACCAGCCCAGATTAGTATTGGGTGCCATCTATTTCTTTATTTGGTTCTAACATATGTGATTGACCGAAGTATGCATCAAACGAATTGTGCTGAACTGACAACCACTTGCTGTACCCTGTGCTTATCACCACTTTTGTCGAACGAGATCTTTTTTCCCCGGTTCAGCGATTACGTCACCCACCGGTGATCGTTGTCATCGGGTAGAGGATTGCGATGATGCCGCCGAATGATGAATAGAAGGTACGCTATCCAATCCCAACCGTCTATTATGAACTGTGTCACTAAGGGGAACACTCTCACCTTTTGTCAAACGCAAAGTTCGAACGAGCGATGCTTATCTTGTCCCATACCTGTAAATCGCGAGTGGCTGGGGCGGCTGAGGCGGCGGTGGCCACAGTGGATAACAAAAGACAGCAACCGAACTGAAGCAACGAACCCTCGTGAAGATGTTACTTAACTCAGGTGGCTCCTTTCCTCCGGTGGCACGGGGTTCAAACGACATCAAGTAGGTAGGTAGGTTAAGATGCTACCGCTCAATTAAAATGGAATTGTTACTTTTTAATCTATTGACATCAATCATGTCACCTTTCGCCTTTTTTTTCGCGATCGGCAATCGTTGGCATTCTTCGGCGGTCTGTCAGTCACCTGTCGCTCGAGATGATGGTCTAATGGTGATGGATGGTCATTCTCTTCCCATCCAAGTGGCAAGACTTGCGAACCAAGTAGTAAGGCTTCACAATCCCATCCAAGTAGCAAGGCTTCCGGAAGATTATGGCGTTCGATAGAAAAAAAAGTTAATTTTTGATCCTACTCATATAGGTAGATGTATTAAAACTCGCCACTGTGCTAATTTTCGTACCCTTGGTAAAACAATTAGCTTTTCTAAGATATAAATTTGGTTTATAGCTATTATATTGTAATTAACAGAAACATGTAGCTTATTTAAAATCATTTGTGACAATTTATTACTAATTAATATTATTTCTCATTAAAAATGATGTGCCTAAATTTGTGTATGTCAATAGTACTTTATATTTCGACCAATTGAAAAAAAATTCGATTGAAAAATTATAAGAAAAACACCCAAAACCTTTACTGTGGCTGTACAGTTTACTACACCATATCTAGCACAATAAACCCAATGCGATTTCAATAACTATACATGCACAAATTATGGTTTATAAAATTTGATAAAATAAAAAGTGGCGAAATATAACACAAAAAATAGTCCCTGGTGAAATATTTTTGTTCGTTTTGGAACTTAATTTTGTGTTTTGTTTCGTGAGCTGTCAAAGTTTGTAAACAAAAATAGTGGAAGTCAAGTTTTTAGTTGCACGGTATTGCCACTGTGCCACTGTAAAAATGGTTATTTACCGTTTTTTCATATCCATTAGCCTCAAAACTGGCTGGATCAGTAGGGATTCTTTGTCGAGACTCGAAGTTAAGAGTCACTTCCATTGTGGTTATATCACCTCAATTAGTTTTTCCGCTGTGTTTATCTACTATCTTTTTTGTATAATGTCCGTAGTAACATATTGAATTCAAATGGTTCATTATATTAATTAAAATCACTGTAGTACCTATGAGATTCTCTACAAATGATTATTGTGATGCAAGGAAACGGACCAGTACATAAACATTTTAGATGAACTATCCTTTGAACGATGTATAATTTCAGATCATCCATGGCATTCCCAAGTATGTTATAGTAGTTTTAATTTTTTTTTCTCAAGGTTATGATACATTGTCTAATCTTTCAGGATACGCAAGTCCGTTTTTAACTGCTGCAGGACGACAATCTGCAGACATGTGAATACAAATAAAATTGCTATAACAATTTTATATTTGAACACTCTTTCACGCTTTGGAATTTCAAAAACCCATTTATCTTAAGTACATGGAGCAACATGACAAGTATTAAAGGCTCAATTTGTTTTAAGCATTTCAACATAACATTTACATTAAAATTTTGCTCCTGAACTTCAACTAAAGGGTGTTTGGATCAAAATTTGGTCGACTCAAACTTGTTGAAATTGTTGAATGTGGCTAAATCAACTGTTACCAACGTATTAAAAGTGTTCGGTGAACGTTTGTCGACAGCCAAGAAAGCTGGATCGGGGGAAAATCGAAAGGCGAAGGCCATAGCAACGACAAAAAAGAGTTGCCCGCTGTTTCGAGCGGAACCCCAACCTCTCCGTCCGAGATGTCGCAAAGAAGCTGGGAGTGGCGCCTCCGACCATGGATAGAGCTAAAACACGAGCTGGACTGTCGACTTACAAGAAAGTGGTGACTCCAAATCGCGACGATAAACAAAACACGTCGGCCAAAGCACGATCGCGAAAGTTGTACACGACGATGCTGACGAAGTTTGATTGCGTGGTACAGGACGATGAAACTTACGTCAAGGCAGATTTGAAACAGCTTCCTGGACAGGAATTTTATACGGCAACCGGACGAGGAAACGTGTCAGATATTTTCAAGCGCATTAAACTGTCAAAGTTCGCGAAGAAATATCTGGTATGGCAGATCATCTGTACCTGTGACTTGAAGAGCAACGTTTACATTGCGATCGGAACCGTCAACCAGGAAATTTATCTGAGCGAGTGCCTACAAAAACGTCTACTGCCTTTCCTGAAGCGACACAATTGTTCCGTTCTATTTTGGCCGGATTTGGCATCTGGCCATTACGTGAAAAAGACCATGGAGTGGTATGCTGCCAACAACGTTCAAGTGGTGCCCAAGGACAAGAACCCTCCCAACACGCCAGAGCCTCGCCCAATCGAACAATATTGGGCCATCGTCAAGCGGAACTTTAAGAAGCCTCAAAAAGCTGTTGTGAGCGAGAAACAGTTCAAGGCAAACTGGCGTTCTGCGGCGAATAAAGTGGACAAGGAGACTGTACAAAATCTTATGGCAGGTGTTAAACGAAAGACCCGGCAATTCCCATTCGGTAAAAAGGAAGCATAGCTGAATATTTGTCCTGTATTCTGTATGAACTGAACTTGAAAAAGAAAAAGAATTTGACTTTTTAATAAAAACTTTGATCGACTCACACACATTACTGTTTTACCAAATTTTGATCGGAACACCCTTTACTATAGTCATAACATTTTGGCATACACTTGTAAGCAGTAGAGAATTACATTTAACTATTTTAGTTAGCAATAGTTTTAGTTATAGTTGGTATTTTGCTTAACCAGTTACTGATACGATTCTTCACGCAATAATCTTCACGAAGGCACTCCTCGATTGCTCACCTTGCCACGTCCATGCAACCGTTGGAGAAAGTAAAAATTTGGTATCTACCTTAAGAAGACACGGGGAACCAACGTAGCCTTCAGGGACTTTAGCATTAATTAATTTATATAGTTTATATAAAGAAAATAGTTCTAATTGGTTTTTTTGCATAGATAAACTGTAACTAGAACATTATTACGAAAAAAAAACAAGTCCTATAGAATAATATATTGGGTTTGGAAGGAGATTCTTGTAAGAGGATCAGCATATACAACACGTTATCAAGTTTCTCTCTGAGGTTGTTAAAGTAAATGACGACGAGAGAAACACAACCGAAAACACTAGTAGTTGTGTCATAAAAATACCTCTAATTGGAAATTGATTTCTGCCTCATGTAGCCTTTGGGAAGTGTAAACAGAGATTTCACATCGCTAGAACTGCTCCGTGCCATTTGGCGATATATGAGCATGATCGAGTCGGTAAACTTTTGCCTGTCACGGGGGCTCACTTCTCCCTTGCCTATCATGCATTGTGGTAGCTAGGTAAAAGTCTATCAGCTCGATCAGATACCGCCTTCCAAACATGCCCTACGCTCAATTTCAACTACTTCTATTCAATTTTCACAACCTGCCGTAAGGATACTTTCTCTTCACATCTTTGGTTCTAGCAGAAATTGCTGTCCACTTGTTTTTGTTGTTCGGACTTGTGTGCAGCTGTTCTTGAAATGGCATCCTAAAATTTCGTTAGAATTTGTTACGATGGCCAGTAACACAGCATTTTTCTCTCTCTCTCTGCCATACATGACAACATACCTGGTTTGATAAGATTGAATGTTATATGTCAGCGGAAGGGGTTAAAGGAGATTCTTCAAGACCCTAAGCGCATCATCAATGCAGATGAAAAATCATTACAATTGAATCCCAAGAGCAAAACCGTACTCGCTTTGCGTGGAAGCTGCAATGTCTAAAATGTTGAGAGGATACGGAACAAACTTAACATCTCGCCAATGTTCTCGTTTTTTACATCTGGTGAAACTATTCCACCCACCATCGTTTACTCCTATAAAACAATGCGGAAAGAAATGAAGTGTTTGAAAGAAACTTGTGATATTATGCGTTATCTAATGCACAGAAAAGGAATGCTAGATTTGGAATAAATTTATGGGATATTGCTTGAAAATTGACGCCAGCTATCGCCTAAATCATCCGTTGTGTGGAAGATTGCAAACAATATTGTATGACGTATGGAAGATTACAAAATAATCCTTGTTTACGCTTGCTTTGGCTTGCAATTCAACGAGGGGAAATTTTACACGTTTGTTAAAATTCTTTATTTTTTTCTGTGTAACGAAGACTGTTGCTGATTCAGTTCCTTCGAATTGGAGCATTGCTAGGTCGGATAGCGGATGGATGACTTCCGATGTCTTCTGTAACTACATAAGAAACGTCTTGGAATCCCATTTGCTGACTATCGGTAATTGCGTTGCATCCTTCTGTTGATTGCGTTGTATCCTTATGTTACAATCCAATGCTGCACAACTATTTCAAGAGGGGATCCCCGACGGTTCTGCGAATGCAAATAATTTTGAATTAGTATTGCAAGATTGTCTGTGAAATTTTCTGATCGTAAAAAACATTCAAATCGGTTTCAGAGCCTCTGGACTTTATCTATGGAATCGTAATTAGATTGATCCATTCAAATGCCTAAAAAAACGGCCGTTCGTGTGGACCCTACAGAACCGTCATCTGAGCCAATTCATATTGAACTAGGGCAGAGCCTTCAGAAACTTCTAAACAACTTCAAGAAGCCATCTGTGGCACAAGAATTAAGAAATACAGATCGGATTTTGTCTGCCTGGACATTACATATATGCGAACAATGCTCTGAATTTACCTCATTTTCTTCTTCTGTTGCGTATACCTAACGTTACTTAAAAAAAATCGTATGTGCCGTGTGTGTGAGGTATCGAGATAATTTTTATTTTGTTAGGAAGGTGTATCCTTAGGGTTTTCCCCCTCTATAACTCAAAGCACACACTATTTGTGTCGGTCGTCACTTGTATACGTAGACACATGTTTTTCAGACAAAATTTGAATCGCACACTAAAAATTATCAAACGTAAATGCTCTTCCTGGTCGACATGAAAATACGTTGACAAAAATGCAAGGAAAATTATAATTGGTTTATGACTTACCTGGGTGTCATTATGCGTGTTCTAGATTAGTCTTAAATCTAGTTGAATTCTGTTCCATTCATTCTGAACAAGCCAATTTGTTGAGTGATGCGCCAGCGTTGCCTACACGCAACATGATATCACGGCATTCCTAGGTGCCGGAAAAATATGAATGAACTAAAACAAGTTCCTCAAGACTAACATATAGCCTCTATATTGATTTTCTTCGAATATTTTTTTTGAGCAATAACTGCGAAAATTGATTAATACTTTACCTTTTTGGATCAACGATCAGATTAGATTTCTCTATGAGTCAATCGCCGTTTGAAAGGAGTAAGCTCATTCAAGGATCTTGAACTCATCTTGGATAGCAAACTGCGATTTAACGAGCACATAACCATTTGAGTAAATTGCAATGACTGTGGTTGCACCACACAATTCGACGATGTTCATACATTTCCAAATCACGGTGCTGTAGTTTTATTCGTGCTGTTCTTGAATATGAAGTTCAAATCTGAATTGTCCATGTATCGCCCATCAAGCATGAGCATGATTGACCGCTCGAGGTTGTTACTCCGCTATTGCCAGATCAACTGTAATTACACAGAAAACCAATTGATGGTGTTGGGACTAACATACATCCTCAATTTGTAAAAACGGGTGATCCCAAAATAAGGCAATATCGACGCTGGCCCCGCCCGAATGCAGGTCGAATAAGGAAAGGGTAGGAATATGTTGACATGATACTCGCTTTAATGGAAGCTGAAAACACTTTTGCACGTCCACGAGAAATCACTGGGATGTTGGAATAAAAGGGTTGGTTTGGCAGCGTTATTCGTTTTGGTAAACGATACGCTTAATTTGCGTGACGTCTAGTAAATTACACGGAAAATGAGCTTTGCTAATGACCTACCGTAGATAGAAAATAGAAAAACGCATCTACCTTTCCCTTCATTCAAAACGCTGATAAGACCTGTCGTTCTCTACTGGCATGAGACTTGGACAATGCTCGAAGAGGACCTGCAAGTACTTGGAGTTTTCGAACGATGCGTTCTTAGGATTATCTTTGGCGGTGTATGTGAAAATGGCGTATGGAGGAGAAGGATGAACAACGAGCTGGCGCAACTCTATGGCGAACATAGTATCCATAAAGTCGCAGAAGCTGGAAGGGTACAATGGGCAGGACATGTTGTATGAATGTCGGACAACAAACCCGCAAAAATGGTGTTTGCCTCGAATCCGACAGGTACAAGATACAGAGGAGCGTAACGAGACAGGTGGTTAAACCAAGTGGAGCAACCTTGAAAATGTGGGACATTCGAGGAACTGGAGACAAGCAGCCCTCAACCGAATTTCATGGAGAAATATCGAGACGCAGGTGCGGTTCTAATAGGACGTTGGATCAGCATAAGTAAGGAAGTCCCCTTCATTTAAAGTTATGGTCAAAAAACCGTTTTTGGGCAGGTTATCTCTTATAATCATTAATAATTCCGTCATTTATAAATCGATGCGCAATTTTTGGGGTTTTTTAGAGAACTGAAACGCTAAGTATTTTAGATTTGTATTAGTTTGTGAAGATTTGAAAACATTCAATCGTGAGAATCTCAATTGGACGTGGTATCGTAAAATTTAAAAGCAGAAAATAGTTGTGTCTTGCCAGCGTCTTGTTTGTTGAAATTCGATAAAATATATGATGAATGCAACCAGTTTTGTTTCATCTGTGGTTTTTTCGTTGACAAGACACATCTGTGTTGAATTTACAAAGCAGCCGTTGTGGAATCGTTCAATATTGTTTTCAACCACGCGTACGTCGAAAGTCGTTGCTACGAACCCGAATACGCATGTCTAATGTGCTCCAATACTTTGAAGCTATGGAAATACGATGGAACGCGTTTACCGTTTAGAACTCCAATAGTTTAGTAATGGTCAAATTTTTCATATGGCGGAGACTGCTATTTTTGCCAAATGGATACCGTTGGTCATCACTACAAAACTCGAAACCTTATGCATTACGTGAATGTAATGACAGCATCTAAACCAGTTCTCAGGAAGCGTGAAGGTCAGCAAAGTGTAATTAACGTAGTGAAAACAGGGACAAGTATAAATAAATGCGAACCTCACGACGCAATGGCTTCTAAGGACTGTATCGAAAATATGTTATCCATATACTTTATTTCAAATCATATAATAAAATAATGTTTGATTCAAACAAATGAATGATTCTTTACTTTACGTGATTGAACTTGAAAATTGTGAAGACCGGGTGAAATTAATATATTTTTTCACGAATTTGCGAATTTTCGATCGAACACTTTTCAAGTGTTTCATCACCTTTTTTGGACGCCTTAGCCTACATTTTTTGAACTCCTGCCTTACCATAGCCTCTTCACAATCGCCAAATAGCGTTCTATGGGCCGAAGCTGAGTGCAATTTGACGGATTGATGTCTTTCTTAACGAAATCTGTACAGTTTTAAAGAAACTTTCAATATTCTGCGTAAACTAAAGCACATAAAAGAAATGCTAGATTTGGCATAAATTCATGGGATATTTCTTGAAAATTGACGTTGTGTGACGTACGGAAGATTGTAAACAAATTCCTTGTTTACGCTTGCATTGGCTTGCAATTCATCGAGGGGAAATTTTACACGTTTGTTAAAATTCATTATTTTTTTCTGTGTTTACCGTTTTCCGTGAGCCAACCGAGAGATGTTTTGGTGTTATGCGCCGACGCTAAATCTGGTCAAAACAGTGGAGGGGTACTATGCTTAAGGTAGCAACTTCTTCGGCAGACACTCAGCTCGATAGATTTGCTTGCCATACCAGCACTTTTCGACCAAATTTCTCCACTTCGTTTACATCCTCCCCTACGACGGCAGTGTAATATTGTGGACGTGGAAGGGGTTTTGAGTCTTCTTTGACATAGGTCCCGTCGTCAATCAAAATACATGGTCACTGCAAAACTCGCGAATACAATTTCCGGGTCCATGTTGCTGCGCGTTGCTTCCGTTCTGCATGTTGTTTTTTTGCGATTTTATGCTTCTTGTAGGTCTTCAGGTTGCTCCGTTTCTTGATACGTTGAATCATTTCGCTTGTTCCCGTTTTATTGGTCAAATCACGTATCGACAATGATTTGTTTATTAGAGCTTTATTTAGAGAATTAGAGCTTCCGCTTTCTGATCTAATTTAGGATTGGAAGATCCGAGTTTTCCTCCTCTTCCTGGCAGTTCATCTAAAGAACTGTGTTCCCCAAACTTGGTAATGATGGATTTTACACTCGCGTGATGAACTCCAAAACGCTTCGCTAAATGTCGCATAGTTACCAAAAACCCTTTCCACGTATCCATGTGTCCAAAACCTTAATTTTCACATCTTTTTCAATGCACGACATTTTGAAAAGGAAGAATTTAAACCATGCAAACAAGTAAACAAACGAAAGCTGACAGTCAAGCATGCTATGATGATCACATTAAAATCATTACAACTACACGCGTACAACGCAAATGTACGTGAATAGCTTATTTTCGATACATTTCTTACCAAGTGTCCTATACACTTGGAACAGTACACAGGACGTAATTCATCTTTGACAAAAATAGAGAACGTAAACAAAGATTTCTGTAAAATTAAGGTCCTGAATCCAAAACCCATGCAAGTCAACAAAAGGTATGTTTGATTGAATTCATTTTCTCGTTTCAACTCATTCATATGTTCTAAGGAACTCTTGCATGTTTCCGTCTCAGGGCACCGACATTTATATGACATCTGGTAACATGTATTTTAAAGTTATACAAAATCTTTTAAGATAAATAAAGTGATTGCAGATTAAAAAAAACTCACAAACTGGTGTGAATCCGGGTAGACCCTCACGCAACACGTCAAAAAATATATCAAACTAAAATGTCTGAATAAAACTGTTCGGTTTAGTAATTTCACCTATTTCAAAAACATATTTTCGTATGAATTCCTAAACCAGGTTGGTTGCAGTCCATTTAACGATCTTATCTAGATTGATAAACAATGCTTTTTGCAGTATCTACTGATAGGGAAATATCCGAACGGCAATTGCATAATGTGTGTACACACGTAATTACTGATGTGACAAGTGGCAGTGGGTCACCTTAAGCAATTCACAACCAATTAAAAAGGGCCGTAAGTAGAAATTTGATTTCCTAATAATCCAAATATTGCAAAAATGAAAAAAAAAGGGTTGTGGCAACCTTAGGGCAATGATTTGACAAATTTGCAAACGAGAGACTCTCAGACGGTTCAAGCGACGAATTCCCACGCAGTTATTTTACGCACAGATTATGATCATTTCATGCAACACATTATCATATAACGGTCAGTTACACATTCGTTTACCTTGGATCTTATTGCCACTGCTGGTTTATGGTAGACCCCTGCTGGTCCACGAAGGAAATTGATCAAAGAAAAAATTAATGCTGTGTGCCAAGTTGAGACCTCGCCGCCACCACCGACCGGCTTTGCAATGAATTTTCATTTCTTCGCCATGACACATCATCGCACATTGGCCGGAGGCAACAGGTCAATATTGTGCTTCATGAATGAGTCTGAATTTGAAAATTAACTCGGACGGACGGGTTAAATGGGGAGGTTGAGGGCGTTTTATTGCGATGGTTACAGCCGCCTACTACGACGAAGACAGACGAAGAGTAATACTGAAATGTATGGCAAAGTGATGAGCTGCTACCGTACAACACGTGGGCATAAATTTAGACCGCATTACCCAGTTTTACGATATTACGATAGTTTGCCATTATTTCTTTATCAACCCCGCCGCGTGACAAGGCGAACAAACACTGACGTAATCTGTCGAAAGTTGAAATATGACCATTTTGTGGCCGTTGGCTGCAATCTGAGGATGGCTGAGGGCGGAAGGCCCCTGTGTGGATGAACTCTTTTTTTTATAAGGGTGCATGCCATGAACAGCTGGTGGCATGTTGTGAATTTAATTTGCTACCCTACCTTTCAGGCTTGGTTGATTTTGGGGGTTAACGGTGCAGAAGTGATTTCGTCAATTTGTTGGCAATTAATTCGAAATTTGTTTATTTGGAATGTGGGTCAAACGAAAAATATAACCGAAAAGATAGTATGCAAATGTTTGGCTTGAAATGAACATTGGTAAAGGTATAAGGCCTCTAAGGTTCATTGTAAAGCAGTTGCTGTTTTTGAATCCATTGAATATAATTTTCCCAAAATGTTTCCATTATTCGACTGTCACTTAATAAATCTTAACTTTTCTCAGCACATTTCACGGGCCGCACGTTCAGCTCGTCCATTTCTCCACCATAAACTGCCGATTTATTACTCATTGTTTGAAACAATTATTAACATCACCGAAACCGGCTCATTATCATACGGTGATGATAGTCCTCTTCTCGCGCGCAGTTCCTATTTTGCGCAGATTTTGCAAATTGTGAACATTTACCAAAACAGGTCCGCAACCACACGCAAACGGGTCTCAGTTCGAACAAAGTATCGAATTGTTCCACTGCGTGTGAAGTGTACGTGCTCGGAATTAAAATTTCCCCTTGAGTTAGCGCTGACCACATCACCCAGGTACCCAGGAAAGCGGAGCTGGGGGCCATCCTCAATGGGCATTTTTGGCCGATTAAAGACGATTTACGCATCAAATTTCAACAATCTACTGCTCAATTTATAGTTAGTTAGGGAAGGAGGTATTTTGGTTGATAAAGCGGAACTGAAAATTGCCGTATAAATATAAGACAAACCATACTTTAAATTCCCGCCCTCTATTCTTATCCGTAAAATTGCTATAAAACTAAACTCGAGACGTTCGCGAGTAATCCGTTCTCACCATAACTTTAGTTTTAAGATAATTGATGGATATTCAAAATGATAACAAAGTTGGATTGATGATTATTCAAAGTGGTTATTTAAAGTGTGTATTCTATAAAAATGGCCAACCGAAAATCCTCTGTAACTTTTGAACCGTATGAGTAAAAAACCTGAAAATTTGAGAGAATCTCATTCATAAGGAGTGTATCGAAAATAAGCTATCCACAAACTTTCTTTCAAATTATGTTGAAAACCGATATTTTATTCATACAAAAAATTGATCCTTTATTGTACGAGGTTAAACTTGAACATAATGAAGACCGGATGAAATTTAAGTTATTCCTTAACGAATTTTCGAACTTTGGATCGAATGCTCTTCATCAAGTTCCGGGCAAGTGTTGCATCGCATTTTTTGGACGCTTGAGCCCAAATTTTTTTGAACTCCTGCATGTTCCCAGCTGCCTTACCAGTCTTCTTGAAGACCCTCTTCACGATTGCCCAGTAACGTTCGATGGGTCGAAGCTGAGGGCAATTTGGTGGATTGATATTTTTCTCAACGAAATCTATACCCTTTTCCGCAAGCCAATTGAGAGTGGTTTTGGCATAGTGAGCCGACGCTAAATCCGGCCAAAAAAGTGGAGGTGTACTATGCTTCTTAAATAAAGGCAACAATCTCTTCTGGAGACACTCAAATCGATAGATTTCCGCATTTATAGTTCCGGTAGTGTAGAAAATGGTTGACTTCAAACCACAGGAACATATTGCTTGCCATACCAGTACCTTTCGACCGGATTTCTCCACTTGAATCGACCTGTCCGCATCGCTCACATCCTCCCCAACGACGGCAGTAAAGTATTGTGGACCTGGAAGGGTTTTTGAGTCCTCCTTTACATAGGTCTCATCGTCCATCAAAACGCATGCATCCGGACGCTGCAAAAGACGCGAATACAATTTCCGGGCCCTTGTTGCTGCTCGCTTCTTCTGTTCTGCACTTTGTTTCGAGATTTTCTGCTTCTTGTAGGTCTTCAGGTGGTTTCGCCTCTTGATACGCTGGATCATTCCGACACTCGTTCCTGCTTTTTTGACCAAATCACTCCAGTATATTGTTTACATTAGTCAAGTTTCACAATTATTTAAACAGTAGTTCCAGTCATGTCATCGAAACAAGAAATTGTCCGTGAAAAACATATTGTGCACTTACAATCAAAATCCAGAGGCATCCCACCGATGGATCGCTTAAAAGCTTGGAATTGCAAATACAACTGTGTCACGTGTGATAAGAACCTTCAAGGACCGTTGGAGAGCCTGGAAGAAGGAAGGGAGTGGTCGTAAAAGTGGTCCCATGTACAGTTAATGAAAATGAAAATGAATGAAAAGCGCAATCACTGCGGAAATCCGTGCCCGGAAACATGACACGAAGTTGCTCATCAAATCGTGTTGCATCGTGATGGGTGACGAAACTTACGGCAAGGCCTACAGTGCGATTAACACGGAAGAGTGCCATAAGAAGCGTCTATTGCCGTTCATAAGCAAGGACAAAGGATCAACTCAGTTTTGGCCTAATATAGCATCCTGCCATTACGCTCAAAACGTGTTGGAGTGGTACCGAGCCGATGGAGCTAATTTTGTGCCAAAAGATATTAGCCCACCAAATTCACCAGAACTTCACCCAATTGAAAAAAATCTAGGCAATTATAAAGACGCAACTTGGCAAACATCCCAAAACTTAATAAAACAGAGCTGGAGTTGAACAAAATTTGAGTAAAAACAACAAAATCACTGGGAAAATCGGTTGTACAATATTTGATTGGTGGAATGAAAAAAAAAAAGGTGCAGGCATTCGGGATGGAAAAAGAAATTAAATAGAACAATTTTTTTAAATCTAGCTCATTAGTAGTTTGTCGCTTATTCCCTGAAGATTTCGAGAAACTCGGATATCGGTTTAATTTTGGTGAGTAAATATGTGTGTGCCATTTTTATTGAATTCACCCTTTAGTTAATACCCTAGGTTTGAAATATTATTTTTCTTCCTTTCATAAAATATAAAAGGAAGATATAAAATCCACACATTACACCGAAAAATTACTTGATAAAACATTTAATATGGTTGATGACCGATTCCTGCTGTTCCTTTATAAATAGAAACATATGGAAGCTTGTTCTAGTGTTGATGTTTAAAGCAGGAACTGTAACCTAAGCACCACCAAAGCAACCTTATGTTTTACTTTACTTGAGGAACGAACTCAGAAGTTCACATTTTTGCTGATGATTTTATGCATACCTACATGTCAAAACTTAAATCAAATCAAAAGTTCATCCAATAATTAATACTTTTTATAAGTGATAGGCGAGTAAAGAAAACCGTCAAAATTAGAGATCGATTCCCGGTCTGGTCTAGGAATTTTTCGTTAAGGAAATTTCTCGATTCCCTGGGCATAGCGGATACGGGTAAAAATCCACACATATTTATTGGCAAAAATCCATGTAAAATTCCACATAATATTCATTTGTTCACACGTAAACATAACCCTCTGAGAAAAACATATGAAGTTTATGTGGCAAATGAAAAGTATGTGTGACCACACATAGTGGTTATTTGTACACATAGGAAGTATGTGTGGTTACAAATAGATCTCATTTGTTGATCAAATTGCAAAAATTCATATGTGGGACACATAGATATTATCATTGCTTTTTTTTATCAGTGTACCCCCCCCGCATGACGTTTTTTTCCTCCCCTCCCCCCACCCAGAACGCGGAGAAAAAAAAACAAAAAAAGGCGGGCGCCCTCCCCCTTTTTTCACTCGAGTTCATGGTGTATGTCGTAGCAGTCCTGTGGAAGACGATTTTTTCATGCATTCTCTCTTCCGTTTCTCGTGCATATTGAAAAGCTGAAACTGCCGAACGAATGGGAGCGTGCGGCATACGAGGTATTTTTGTTCGTTTCTCCACACCAACATATCGCTTGGCCTAGACGGCGCGGTGTCTTTCACACTTTAATCACGTGCTAATATACGAATTCCCCGATTACACTGTAGGACTCTGCTAGGGAATTTGTTGCTCACCGAGTCCCTGCTAAAACTCGGCTGTTTTTGTTTTCAAATCCTTTAAATTAAATTCGATTTTGTCCGGTGTTTGCGCGTGGGTTTGCACGGGTAATGCAAATCTCGGGAGGGCTAGTTAACCAACTTCCCCTTTATCCAATCGAGCTGAAATTTAGCACCTAGACACGTTGCCAGTGACGATGCGTTTGTATGGTATATATGGTAGCCACCAACCCTTCATGCACTTGGCTTGGAAATGCTAAAGAAGAAGAAAAAGTGAAGTGAAAATCGTGTTGTAACAACAGTCTAACTTATATTTTGTGACACGTAACGAAAACCACCCAAATGTAAGAAAATTGCGTGTTGTGGAAACCGCGATGTTACGTAAGAAAAACGGGCCGTATTGAAAAAAAAAAAATGGCGTGTTGGAGCAACCGCCAGAATTGAAATCTGTGGTGTGTAATGAAAACTACCAAGATAAAAGAAAATGGCGTGTTGGGACAATAGCCAGACTTGCAATTTGTAATACGTAAGGAAAACGGCGCAATTTGAGAAAATGGCGTGTTGGGTCACCGGCAGGATTGAAATCTGTGGTGTATAACGAAAACCACCAAGATAAAAGAAAATGGCGTGTCGGGACAACAGCCAGATTAACAATGATTTGCAGGCGGCAGTGAATCCCCATAATTCCGCTTCACATACCGTAACCAAGATGGCTCCGGAAGAGATCATGTATGGTAGAAAGATCCTCCGAGGATTACCTTTGTTAAACGAACAACTATTAAATGCCAGGGATGCCCAAGCGAAACTCGGCCGAAAGCCGATTAGGATGCTCGCCGGGGCGCTAAACCGTGTCAAGTTCATCCCGGAGACGTCGCCATAGTTGAACGGCAATCAAAGGCAAAAGGGCAGACAAGATTCGTTGCAACCCGGCACACGGTGGTTCAAGAAGACAAGGGCAGTTTACTGCTGAGTGACAAGGATGGCCGTCTTGTCCGTCGTCATGTTACCCAGACTAAGCGAGTGCACTAGTGGACAAATTCGGAACCCAAGACAGCAGCAAAAAGTAGGGGTGCGAAGAAGGGCACTATTTGAGGCAAACCAAAACGAAAATTGGATAGAATTTCTGGAGCCAATTGTGCCTCGTAACTCGAGTGGAAACAAGCTAATCCTATAGGAATATTTCCTATCAATAAAAGAACACTCACAAGTTACAGTTTGATTACGATATTTTTCGCATATGTGCGATTCATTTTGAGAGCCTTACTTTGGGAAAAATTTCTGGGAAAGATATTTCACATTGGTTGCTGCTCATTTTATTCGGTTCCTGCCCACAAGTATGGACCTAAAACGAAAAGAGGAGAATCGATTAATGTTTAAAAAATTTAACCTACCTTATGTTTGCTGGAAAATTATGGGTATGCCAAAGTGTGAGGCACCATTTGTGGGCCCTCCTCGTTTCTTGATTTATGGCGGATCAATCGCGGAATGGTGCATCGCCGAGAGCCTGCCAACGAGGGTTTTAACACTTTTCCGGTGACATGAGAGGTTCTATGAGGGGAGTTATTTTGTCCTTGTGGCTGCTCCTTTTCCGGGACGATTTAATGCCTAATTATTCCGTCCGTTCCTTTTTGGCTACTTTGCGGATAAACGGATTTTCCTAATAAGCAATCCTTTATTATCAAATCCATGAGCTGGACGAGCTGTCAAGACGTAATACGCTAACTAGGGTACATTACGAGAATCTTTCCGATTGATCTTCATGTTGCCACCTAGGTGTGAATAATGAAAACTAGTATACACAGAAAATCTCGGTGGAAAATAATCGATCAGTTCTAATTTTAAAACGAGGAATGAGTTAAGTTTTCTGATGAATCTTTTCTAAATGATTCAATGGTGAAAATGAGGAGCCACGAGGCACTGAGTTAAGCTCGTGATATTGAAAATTGGGCAAGAAATAAGAATTTGAAACACCGAATGATATGCGATATGATCTTCCATCTTTATACTTATTAGGTGTGGATGCATGCATGGTGTAATATATTGACACTCACGAAAATATGGTGGAAAACTGAGTGATGAATATTAGAAGATTTCCTGCAGCCAAGCATATTTTTTTTTTCACAAGCCATTGCACACTGTCAATCATGTGTTGCTAAAACTGTCAATGTCAAACAAAATGAGTGTGAGTGTGAAGGATACATAATGTCGCTCTCGTAAAGCTCATTATATCATATAATCATGAGTTTTGCGTTAGTTATCATGAGATGGCTCAGCGGAATCTTTATTGAGTACAAGTTGAATGCGATCGAGTATAAGGATTTTTTTTTGGAGAAGAGGGAGAATGTGAGGTGTATACAGAACTTGATATTGTCAGCATCGTTCCCCTCACATGCAGCAGTTGTTTAATGAATTTGGGAGCACTTCACAACGGAAGTCAAACAGCTCCGTCACCAGTTACCATTAATGTTGCTCCCATTGCGTGGCTGAACTTTGGAGAGGTAAGTCGCAGTTGGATCGTATCCTTGTACCAAGTGATTCCTCTGCATTAGTTATAGGTGACTTCTGAATATTCCTTTATATAAATAAGGTGGCCCTCAATTCCTCAATAACTGGCGTTCGGCGGCGAATAAGGTGGATTTAAGCGGTTAAGCGGAGTGCACGGCAGTTCGGATTTGGCAAACCAAAAGAATAAACGAAAATTTTTTCCTTTAAATATATGAATTGAACTACCAAAAGAAAAATTAGAAAATGTTTGTATTATTAATTTTGACTGAAAGAAACGATTTTTTTTTGTCCACCAATTTTTGCGCGTTCCAGTCTTTGTGATAAATTCTACTTTTAAGAGGTTCAAATTATGGTAATTGTTAAAATTCATATAAAACCTCATATTCAAGTAAAACCTCATACTGGAAAAGTAATCAAATATGCATTTAACAGTAATCAAAACTCGAACTTCTTAAATCGAAAAGTGGTCATACTACTACTTGTTTATTATATTAAAGAGTGTATCGAAAAGATGTTAGCAACATTCAAACAGTAATTAAAGGTTGTCCTCGAAAAAAATGCAGCAGACAAAAATGATCACCAAGAATTTATTTTGAGTCGGATATTTTTGAAACGCTTAGGAAATAAATAAACACATATTCGCTATGTTTTTGCAAAATTGGTTAATTCAACCTCCTCTCCTAGGCTGAATTCTCACAGCTTTACACTCCCCCTTTAAATCCTGTGAAACACTAGCCCCATCTTTTTTATACACTTTCATCCATTCTTTCTTCAAATCCTTGTGGTTTTTGAAGACCTTCCCTGTTATCCGGAACTTGCCCTTCATAATTGCCCAGAATGTTTCTATAGGGCGAAGTTCTAGCGAGTTTGGCGGATTTCCCTCATACTTCACAAAAACAACATCGTTGGCTGCGAACCACTCCATGCTCGATTTCACGCAATAGCACGATGCCAGATCCGGCCAAAATAGAGCGCCATCTTCGTGGGACCGGAGAAAGGGGTCTTCAGATGCTTTTGGAGGCATTCTTTTTCATATATTTGGCAGTTGATGGTGCCGCTCGTTATTTACGGCTTGCTGAATTTGCCGCACCCACAGATCGCTTACCACACCAAGTACTTCTTGGTGAATTTGTCAACTTTCTTCTTTCGGAACTTCTCCGGAACATCCAGGCGGGACTTGCCGACGAAAAATTTCAGGCCGGGGATCTACTTGACGTCCGCTTTAACGTACGTCTCGTCGCCCATTACTATGCATTTTGGCTGCACCAACCACTCACGGTACAGCTTCCTGGCGCGGGATTTGAACACCATATTCTGTTTTTCGGTTCGGTTAACCACCTTTCTTGCCTTGAAGACATGAAGTTCGGCCCGCTTCATTGTCTGCTGGACGGAAGAATTGACCTTCTTTATCACGTCCCGAATCGAATGATTGAGCTTGAATTAATCTCTCACCTTCCTTGCATTCACGGGGTCGGTCGTCTTCGCTTTTCATCCACTCCCAGCTCGCCGTTGGGTTGTCTGGGTCTCTTTGAACAATTTTACCACAGGGGACACGGTCGAACTGTCGATTCCCAACTGTTTAGCGATCCACATGTGGGACAGGCTTGGATTTTCCACAACCGCGGCAATAATTTTTTGTCGAAGCACTTCTTGCTTGGAAGCCATCTCGATAACCACTTGACAGATTTTGACGATATATAAACATTACACTCTAAACTAGTTTTACCCAACATTTCATCCATTTATATCCATGCAATGAAAGGTTATACACAAAATAAAGTGTTGCATATTTTTCGAGTACAATCTTTACTCTAAAATGGCTTAGTTGTTTTTTTTTTGTGTGTTTTGCGGGGACATGTTTGGTTGCATGACAATAACAGTTGTGCAATCGATTGAATAGGTACAGTAGATTTTTTCAAAGATGAGTCGAATTGATTGAAGGTGCCGAAAAAGTTCCTGGAGCAGCAAGCTCGGGCCAAAATAAGAGCCCGAAAACTGTATAACCGGATTCTAGAGAACAAAGACGGATGCATCCTGATCGACGACGAAACCTATGCCAAGGAAGATTCACGGTGGACTAGGACCTGGACGACGCTGACACCACGGTGGAGTTGTAAAAGTTTGGGCAGATAATGGTAGGCCTGGCAAGCGATGTGTACCTGTGGTTTGCGGTCGTCGACTTTTTCACGAAGGGTAAATTTAACGCCAAGGTGTACGAGGAAGAGATTACTGCCACTGTACAGAAAGCATAAGGCTTCTTCTCTCTTCTGTTCGGATTTGGCCTCCGCTCACTACGCCATGTTGGTTCTACAGTGGTTGGCAAACAATAATGTACAATTCGTGAAAAAGAACATCAATCCGCCGAACTGTCCGGGTCTTCGGCCAATTGAACGGTATTAGGCGATTGTCAAGCGGCACTTGCAGAAGGAGGATACAGTGTCCCAAAACATGCAAAAGTTCCAGAAAAACTGGACAGCAGCCACCAGGTAAGTCAAAAAAGCAACTGTGCAGAATTTAATGAAGAATGTAAAGTTCAAAGTGCGAGCGTTTTACAGAAACTAAGATTTATAGTAATATAAACAGTGAAATGCAACACATGGTTGTTTTTCTCCAATAAATCGAAAACTGCAATCAAAATATGTTTTTTTTTCTCACTCTTGCTTTCGAAAATCAATGTTGCTAACTACTTTTCGATACCCTCTATAAGCTCATTTGAAGCATATTTTGACTGCTTTAGTTGACGGAAAATGACAACTCATACAAATAATTCGTTTTTAATATATGCTACGAAATGTTTTCTTCTGGCCAGCGGGGACAAATGGAATTTACATGATTCTTTTTAATCATTTTAGAATATGTATGACAATTTCTCTAATATGCTTTGCTGTTGATTAAACCCCTTATCAAATAGCTAGTGATTTTATATTACTAAAGAAGTATAAATTTTAAAATTTTCACAAAGTCTTCCGAAACCAATTTTCAGAAAAGCCAATGGATAAAATTTAAGATACAAAAAAAAAATTTTTTTCAGGTCCACCCTAAGCTAATTTAGAATAATTATCATGGAATGAACCTACCTAAAGGTAAAGATTTTTTGTTTCTTCAGCATAATAGCTTGAAATTAAATTACCTTCCTATTCATGTAGAAGCATATAGTCCTCTATCGGATTGCGGTGCGCCCTAGCCATCTCTGGCCGCCAAAGGTTCTTGTAGACAAAAGACTTTCCCAAAAACATTAAATTAAATCGACGATATCGATTATTTTAGAGAAATTTAGCGTTGCTCGACCTTGCATGCTTAAAAAAAGTCAAACAGTGGATTTTCACAAAAAAATCCACAGACACCTTCCGCGATCTTTCAAGTTCAGATTTACTACTAAATGTTTTTGACAAAGACTTTAAAGTTCCGAGAGAGTCCTTTGCAAGTACTTATTTATGAAATAAGCATTTCGGGTATAATGAAATGATATGCTATATCGTCAACATGGAGTAGTAGTATGTTTCCCAGTTTCGATGAGAAGTAGAGACAAGTAAAAAAATAATAATTTGAAGTAAAAATTCTACCACATAGCCGCTTGTAAAAATTTGAACTCAAACACCTAATGAGGATATGTTTGATTTTTGGTTCATTGAGGACAGTTGAGTTTGTTTCTGAGCTGCATAAAATGCTCTGCAGCTAATTAAACGAACTTTTTGTGAACTTAAAAGTTAGTTTGAAAGTGAATAGCCTGCTGTTGGAAGCTTCACCATGGAATTCTAACTTGAATGTTCGCTTAATTTCTTAAAACTTAAAATTTTATGAAATTCTATTAATTTCTAGTTTAACGGATAAAGTTAAATATTACTCTTCTATTCGAAATTTTGTTTGCCTTTTCCTGTATTGGAAATTCCAATCAATATATTTACTCTACTTAAGATGAAAAATATTTCCTAAAGTATTATTGCTCACTTGTGTGGCAAAATCTGTGCATTACCGATCGATTTCCGGAGTAACTTCCAGTGGATTTTGGCTATTGGCAGTGTGGAGTGAAAAACGTTGTTTGTGCATGAAATTACTTACGAATCAACATCATTAATTTTAATAGAACGATTAAACAAGCTAGTGTTGTTTCGGAAGTGAGCTTTGGTGAGATCTCTCTGTTTATAAATATATTACAAAACGTATTTTTAAAGCAACTTTATTCAAATAATATCGGTAATGTTTTCACCCAGAGCTTATTTTATGTGAAAGTCATCTCTGAATGAGCGCGACTCACCAAATATTCTGAAATGGGTTGCTGGATCTGAAATAGAGTTTTCTTTTCGTTAATCTATTTCATGCACTTCTTTAGAGATCATTCGAGAGTTTCCAATGCCATCTTATGCCCGGATTAATAAATTATTGCAAGCAAAATAATATTCGTTTCTTTGGAAGCCAGAAGATTACCTCGACTGGAACACGACTTGAAACTACCACCTTCGCCTTGGAAATTCCGCAATGTACCCGAGGCCCAAATCACCTTTCTTCATAAAACCATTATGTTCTGTTAAACCGATACCACCTACGAATTCAAAACACTCTGAGTTGTTTACTTTAATTTGTTTACCTCGGATAGTTCCCTCCTACGAAATGATCCTCAAAACCTCCATTTCCATCAATAAAACCAATTATTTCAAAAGTCTAATAAACAAAATAGGCAATTTATCCACGGCGAGTAACTAATGCCATAATTACATGCGTACTAAGGACCAACCGCAGGTAAATTATTGTGCCAATGAACAATTTGCGCAACAAACATACTCAGACCAAACGAGTCGGACGCTATCCGCGGCGGTTTTACTTTATAGTCGGCTCAACCGCATCCACCCTTGCCTGGATCGACGAGACGTGCTAAAATTTATCGAAATTATGTTGATCGTCTTCTTGGTCGAAAGTGCTGCTGCTGCTCTGAAGGGGAGAGACCTCGAGCAGATCGTTCGTTGCTAGGCCTACCTGCTAGAGCATAAATAGCTGGTTTCATTAATATACCCTCTCTTGCATAACCTCCCGGGTTGATGCCGTCGCTCCATTCAAATTGGCACTCTCCGGTGGCGTTGGATTGTGCTCCGTGATTGATCTCTTAATTTTTTTCTGCTTTTAACAGGGAGATACAAAACTACAACGCATCGTATCGATGATAGCAAGCACGTTTCGACTCAAAGTTAGAAAAATCATTAATCATGCATTGGATCTTTGTGGTTTACTGCGGCTTTAAATGCGCACGACTGGGACGAAACCGCACTAACCTCCCAAAGCCATCCTTCTACTCTGTCATTGATTGAGTTTACAATCACAGCACAGATGATGGCGATAAACACACTTTAGTGCTTCTGTTACATAAAGTTTATCTTAATCGTCGTTTGTGCTCCTGCTATTGCGGTAATCAGCTAGCAAAACCAATTTGTTTAATGGTTTCGTTCAGTTTTTTTTTCGGGTTAACTGTAAACGGTATACGAGAAGCGCAGCTAGGATTGCTGTCTGGGGGCTCAGTTGGGTAAATACACAACTTTCGTTTTTCATTGAAACTCTGATTTGAATTGATTTCTTTAGTAATTTAAAAATGTTTGTTAGATTCTGAATATTATAAAAATATATTTTTAACATTAGAAAAAGACTTCATAGTGATAAAAGATTTCATTTCACCGGTACATTTGGCGAACTTTCATTTTGATCGAACTTATCATAGTTGAAGGTAACTCGAAATCATTGAATATGTTTTACTTTGTACACATTTCTAGGATTATGTGTCTTTATGCCAAATCGACCACTTAGCTGACTGAATGACTGATAATTCATGTTGGCCACACTGGACTCAACACACCTTCCGTCATTCACCATAGTCGACACTTCAGCAAGCGGATTCTGCAACCACACTGACAGGTACGAGTCTGTGACAATAGAGGGAGATAAACAAACAAGCAAATGGAGAAAAACGGTTGTGTTTTTATAGCGTAAAATCAAAAGCTATAGTATACAGCGAACTACATTTCTTATAATTTCTAACTCTGTGAACTAGAACTAATTCTTAAACCCTAAAAGCCAAAATAACGCATCGGTACTCAAACATAATACATAAAAAATACTACGAAACATCAAAGAACCAAACCGATAGAATTAAATCGCAATCATCATTTTTGTGTACATAGATGCTAAAAAAGGCTTTTAAATGTTCGGTTATAGAATGTCGGTCACAAAAAAGTAGATGGGCATCTTACACATCATCCATGCTGATCGAAATTGATCTACCATCCTACATATTTGGTGGTGAAACGAGAGTCGACCACAACCGTACATAATTTCAAGATCCATATACCAACGCATCATGATGACGACGGCGACGACGAAGACGACGACGGGACGCGTCCGTCCGAAATCCGAAACGTGGTGTCCGGTTGCCGGTTGAAGTAATTGGCTCACCTCCACCGCCGACTCGGCCGCGTTGATGCATTTTGGATGCGGCCTCCCGCTGTCCGTCAACGGCACTCGGTCGGTGTTGTTGTCATTAGCGTGATCCGCGGCTAGAGCAGTAATCACGGCGGATCTCTTGAAGAGTGTTTCCGATTGTGTGCATGTACGTACGGAGCGTAAGGAGCGATTCGTTTCCGCTCGATTGGAATTTCAAGATCGCTTGTCATAAAACTGTATCATCAGTCGATTCGAGTGTACCAACTCGGTTTGTTCAGGTGATTCAAAATGACTTAACTGAACCGCCCGAGCGCGCATAGGTGGGTATATCATCTCCTTCGGCGGTTGGTTGTGGATGGCTATTAAGGTTTCGATTTGCATACCAAAATACGAAATGTGTGTTATGTTGAATTAAGAGCGTGCGAGAGCATGGAAGCTTCCTTGGCATGGCATGCATTTATGGAAGGGGCCTCCCAGCAAGTCAGTGTTATTTTTGTTCCTTTTTTTTGTATTTTTTATATCTGTTACCTAATCGGTCTCGCAAGTAGTAGTAGTAGTAAATACGTGCGTGATTTCATAATTGGTTCACTCTACCACGCTGGCGGCTGCTACTGCATTCAAGTCGAGCTCAACTTGCGATTGCGGTGACGACGATGAAGATGTTCGAAGGCATGTCGGACATGCAATAAAATTAGGGATCGGTTAACATTTTTCGGTGCAGAATATATATTTTTATGGATTAACAGCGGCGTTTACAACGAGAGAGGTAAGTAAAGCCATAGTTGCCACATTAGTCATACACATATATGGCATTGGTTTGCTGGCTCAAGGAATCATTGTAAAAGCATGTAATCGTTTTCGGAAGGCACTGAAGGTAGAAATCCCTCTTTAACTTTTGAGTCACAAGGTGAAGTCAAAAGTGTCATATTTTTGACCATTGGTGTCAGCTTCTGAGTGGTCTAAATGTTAGATCGCACCTACTGATATGCCGATATGACTTGTGAATGACACATGTTTGTCGCATACTGTGCTTTTTTTAAAGATAACATCTGTGTATTATGTTCATTATCCTTTCCATTAAACATATATGCACAGTCACGTCGTGGCAGACTGATTATCAGAGGTCACCGTTTCGATGCCATTTAGATCGAGTTTAAGTTAAGCGCTTCACGCAAAACCCATTTTGGGGATCTTTTATTACCTTATTATGTTTCACCTTTTGACGGTGAATGTATCTATTTGTGAGCATAAAGCACCTCATAAATTGTTTGATACTGAACGTCAGTTTTTATTGGCGTCTGAAGGCAGGTACAGTTCTTTTTGAAAGGAATTGGCACTCAATATAACATGGAATAAGCAACGAAAGCAATCATTTCTTAGAAAAGACTTTAGACTGCACTTAAATATAAATGACTTGGATGAAGGATTTGAAAAGTGGGAATCCTTTCTTACCTCAGTTGATTGAGGCACAGCTACAATTTCAGATCATGCTGAAGTCGGTGGCTTTCGATTTAGAATCTAATGTAGGCATTAAACTGTGACAACATTTGTGATGTGATGTGATAGTAAGCCACCAGCCACCACCCGTGCAGGACTTGCCATGGCGTATAGTTCCTCCTAATGGCAAGATAAAACTTCACATACCTCTAATCCTCACTATTCCGTTGTATCAAGGGCCAAAAACGGGGGTGTGGGCTCGTAAGCAGAAGCACTTACACGACACCCATGGAAAGGATAGAGATTCTCCTTCCAACGAAACGCTCTTATTACAGGAAATGAACAGTAAGCAATGCACATTGGGATTTCCGTCTGGTGACTTGTAAAAGCAGGGTTAGCAAACTCACTGTAGACTGTCGGAAGACATTTAGCCCTTCGCCGATCTCGATCTGACGATTTCTCTCAAGGAAGGTATAATTGTCATCCATGATTTGGGCCAGATAACCACAAATTCCTCATCAAGCCTACACTTCGTCTGGCACCCTGTACTACCCCCTTACCCTTTTTTTTAAATGAATGTATGTATGTAACATTATTAACGTAATAGAATATAATATATGTATTTACAAAATATATTTGACATCTACTGGATCGTTACTGCAACATGGACATTAGATATGTATTAATATCTTAATAGTCCTGAAAAAGCTGAAATCAGAGTTGATTAGTCCAATTAACGAAGATAAAATTTAAATGAAAAGATGTGTATGAGATAGCGGACTGTACCACTTAGTTTTTCAGCCCGACGGATCAACCACGAACCAAGGGAATTTCGGAGGAATTCGTTCACAAAATAAAATATACATTTTGATTTAACTTATATTTACTTCTCTACATTTGAACTTTTACTGTTAACATTTTATTTAATCGAATCCAAAAATTTCAACCGCTCGTGACGGACGCTGATGCACTTCTGAAAAATAAAGCTTCGCTGCGCACCTCGTGCGCGCCAAAAAATGCTTTCGATCTTGTCACTCGATGCGTTGCCAAACTGATCGCAGTAGTCGGTCGGGAGCGAAAAAATCACTACACATAAAAACTTCGAGCTGTCAGGATGCAGCCCGAACAAGATGTTTAATTTGTTTTTCTTTTATTTTTTTTTTAGAATCAATAAATTATGCTGTAAGTCGAAAAAAGCCTGAAATAAGTTAAATATCTATCCATAATACCACTAAAAGAAAATAAACCCAACAGCAAGAGATAATTTCTCACTAATGTTAGGCATTGGGAGAGGGAAACAAACAAATCGCTAGTACCAGAACAAAGCAATAGATAGTATAAGAGCACGATCGGTCGCATATTCTTTTACCAGTCAAGGGGATAACCTCCCCCTTGCCTACCCTGCATCTGGGGTAGCTTGGTAAAAGATTATGCGCCCGATCGTATGCTACCTTCATATGCCCTCCGCTCGTTTTCAACTTGTATCTTTCAATTATCAAAGCCTGCCGTTACGCTAAACGGAACTATCCATACTTTCTCTTCATTTCTCTTAGTTCTAGCAATAAATTACTGTCTACTCCTAGAGCCTCTCATGTTGATGGGAAATTATCTGCTTCTGATAAATTTCGTCATCACCCTTATGTTTTCACCCTGTACATAAAAAATAAGCGAGTAGCGCTGAAGAATTAACTGTATTCGAGAAATCTATTCAGCTATAATAGCCATAGCTTCAACGCCCAGGTAGCTAAACTTCAAACCGTATTTTTTAATTCACAATTCTAAGAAACTCAAATATTTCACATGTCAAACTTTAATAATTTGTATGCTGCAGTGTAGCAAGATTGGTTGAACTGAAGTATTTGACGCTAGTGTTTTTTTTTTTTTGGTTCGGTGGTTAGCAGTGTTCAGTCTTATTTTTAGTGCAGCATACTGAAGGGTCGCTTCGCGCTATAGTCGGTGTTAGTTTTTACAATCCTTTTGGTTCGTCTACTTAGTCTCACTTATTCAATACCTTACACCAATTTTGAGATCATTAGAGCTGAGCTAATCTGTAGCAGAGTTGTCCGAATGCTACGTGGAATTTTGGCACCGATTATTTGTAAAATTCATCCTAATTGGCAGGCATTCTTAGCCATTTTTTAATGAAATTTGAAGGTCAAGTTTGAATTAAACCCAAACAAAAACTTATTTTCTTGACTGATGATGAAGTCTCGTGCAAGATGGTTTAGAAAAGCCATCTTTTGGCGTGATATGAATAATAATCTTAATTTTTCTACAAGCCAAGCGTTGTGAACAGAAAAAAAATCAAGTTTTTAACTACCTGAACTGCCAAAATAAAATAAAAATTTCTAGATAAAACATTACTTGTGTCAATATCTTAAGTACAATATCTAGCTGAGAGAAAAGTATAATTTAACGTGCCCTGAATTACGACATGGGATGCAAGACAAATCATTTCTCTCGCACGTTTCTCGCGTAACGCAAATAATCAAATCTCTTCATCGTCTTCCTCTTTAGTTTTTTTTCACAAAATTTTTGGCTGTGCTTATTGGGAATCAAACGTAAAGCTAACATTTAACTAAATGACGTTAAATTGGTACATCTCAAGCTGAGTTATTGGCGTTAAAAAGCTAAGAAAATTTCAATGACGCGGCTGGGTAGCTCAGTGGTTACCCGTTCTGCTTACTGAGCAGATTGTCGGGAGTTCAATCCCAGGCCCGTCCCCTTCCTTGCCATTTTTCACTTGCCTCTTTCTATCACCACTAGATTTAAAATAAAAAGCAGTCTACTGCGCTTTCTTTCATTGATCGCATCACTTACCACAGTGCATCCATTATCTAAAAATAACCTGCCTCACTAACACAACTATCCTTCCCTTGGCAATTGTAGAGATGCAGTGGTGTTCACGGTCTCTAATAACAACGATTGTCAAACTAAAATCATCCTTCCCCCATCCCCAAAAGACCGTGAGGACGTGGCCGGCGCCGGTACTGATCTATAAATAGAATTAGTGAACTTGTACATTGAAGATGTAAAGCTTACTCCCAAGCTCCATCTATGTGGTTCTCTGTGCAATTCCACTAGTTCTGTCAGTAAGGGAGTAGCAACTACGAATTTGCACGGTCTTTTCAATAAAAAAAAAAAAAAAAAGCTAAGAAAATTTCAAAGTTTTAGAACCTTACCTAACCTTACTTGAATTTTCATCACCAATATCTTAGCTCGACAGAAGAAATTATGAGGTTGTAGGGAATGTATCCCTTGACTCAGCCTTATATGCAACGATCGATCACATTTTTTATTTGTACCTAGCTCATAAAGTACTTGAGCTGTAAGCGATATTTAACTAGTTATACACTTGCATACATTTTATAAGCCATTTGGTAGTATTTATCACGGATAGTTACACAACTCATTTTATTAAGATGAATTATGGAGAGTGTGAGCTGTTTAGTGGAATACCTGGAACTAGAAAATAAGAAGAATGATTAGTAATTTCCATTTAATTCCAACTACCTTTATTGCTTATCTTGACAGATACGCGTATTTCGTCTACAATGTGCAGACTTCTCCAGTGTCGTGTACTAAAAGTCGAGTATTAGTGAAGCTTGAAGCTTGAAGCTTAGATTCAATTAATAAATTTATTAAAGTTTTCATTGGTACTAGTGAATGTACTGAGATATTGCAAATTTCAACTGTTCCTAGTAAAAAAGTTGTTTAAAATTTAAATTACTTACCATAAAAGCATACCAGTCTCTATATTTTCTCATAAATTCAATGAATAAAACTTTCAAACGCATTTTTCACTGCTTATTATTCGTATAAGACTCATATGCTTTTATAGGTTGATAAAATATGATATGGTTCAAAAACTAAAATACATATACTTTGCTCGTTCCTTTTTTTAATAATCATTTATTTATTTGTACAGGCTCAATCGAATCAACTTTACAGAGCCAAATTTTCATATTTTTATACATCATATATCTTAAAACTAAAGTTAGGAGGATAGAGCCGATTACTCGCGGCCGTCTCGACGTTAACCTCGAGCTCGAAGGGAATCATTAAGCTCCGATCTGACTCCACGATGCTCAACACAAGACCAAATAACGTGATCTGCGTCCTGATAGCCTTGTCCACACTCACAGAGATTGCTGTCGCTCATCCCAACCCGGTATAAATGAGCGTTCAAAGAATAATGATTGGACATGAGGCGAGACATGACACGAATGAAGTCTCGACCCACATCCATCCCCCTAAACCAGGATTTCTTCGACACCTTTGGGATGATAGAATGTTGCCATCGCCCCAAATCTCCTTTACTCCATTTATACTGCCAGCTGACGAGTGACTGTTAACGAAAAATAGTAAAAAATTCATTGAAGGCGATTTGTCGATCATAAATATCGCCTTCTATAGCGCCCACCTTTGCAAGCGAAGACCCAAGAAGGGACCCATACAAAGGTGATGATAAAATAACGCGAAGATAAAGCACTTAGAAGCTCCTGTATTTTCATGAGAAAATACGAGGAGTGCTTTACCGGCCTCAAAGAGCGAATAGCCTCTATAGAACTGAGACTATCCGTGAAAATGAAGTACTGATCCGGTGTTAGTGAGGCAACAATTTCTAGCGTAAAGTGTATTGCCGCTAATTCAGCGACATATACGGAACAAGGAGCTTGAAGTTTACGATTGGCGCTATAAATTTCATTGTATATACCAAAGCCTGCTGACTCCTCTATCTATGATCCGTCAGTGAAGAACGATTTAGTGGAATTAACTTGGCCAAACTTTGCAGAAAATATCACAGAAGCAATCATAAGACGATGATGCTCTGGAATTCCACGAAGCTCTTGCTTCATGGATAAATCAAAATGAACCGAACTGCCGAAGTCGGAGAAGCAAATACGATTGGGAATATTCGGCGAAGGGCTGACATCCTGTGTTATGTACCAATGGTACAAAGTCATGAAGCGAGTTTGAGGATTCAACTCGAGAAGCTTCTCAAAGTTTTCGATCACCTGGGGGTTCATAACTTCACACCTGGTGAGGAGCCGGAGAGGCAACTCTGGAAACCGAACCGATCGTTAACCGGTACAACGTTAGAAGATCTTGCGGATATGCTCCCCACCAGATCCCGGTAATTGTGCAGAGAAAGTTGACCCTTTGCTGGCATTTTTGCTTCAGATACTCGATGTGGGATCTCCAGGTGCTCTTTGAATCGAACCAGACCCCAAGATATTTAAAGGACATGGAATGAGTTATCAGTGTACCCCAAATTTGAAGCTTTGGTTCCTTTGCTGGGTTATGCTTTGGTTGTCTTTGCTGGGTTATGCTTCCCAGAAAAAACCACCAACTCTGTTTTCTCTGTAGAGAATTCGATACCTAGCTCTAGAGCCCAAGAAGACAAATTGTCTAAGGTATCCTGTAAGGGTCCTTGCAGATCGACCCCATTGGGTCCAGTGACAGACACTACGCCGTCATCTGCAAGTTGTCTCAACGTACAGTTGTCACTTAGACAACCGTCAATGTCTTTGACATAAAAATTATACAAAAGGGGGCTTAAACATGATCCCTGGGGGAGACCCATGTATTTGCTCGTTCCTTACAAGGTCTTACTTTTCTCACATAAAACAATTAAGATATCATAAAAGACAAAAATGTTATTTATACAAATTGCAAACATGAATGAAATTTTTAGAGCAAATTAAATTACTTGACAATGTAAAAAGCGACTACAGTAAGTCAATAGGAGAACATAATATGCCTGTGTACAAAATATATCTAACGTCCACTGGATTGTTACTGAAATAAAATTAGATAAGTATTAATATCCTAATAGTCCCGGAAAAGCTGAAAACAGATAGATCATTCCAAATATCAATGAAAGTTTTTTTTTTATAAGATATGTTGTTGTAAATTTTCTATATACTGTCGCCAGCTGTATTCGATCTACCCAACTCAAAATTTCCTAATACAAACTATTATAAAACTGCTTTGAAACACTAAAGTGATTCTCACATAGGATTTATTGGCCATTCGATGTTGAAAACATTATAATTCACTCTACACAGATTTTGTTCTTTTGGTTTGTGTTAAGATGCGCCATTTGAGTAATATACAACCGCTAACTCAAATATTTCCATTTAAATTAAAAAAAAAAACATTTTTACTACGTAATTAATACAACAGGCTATAGTTGGGAACATAGAAAAAAATATGTCCCTTACATTGGGTCTACGGTTTTCTTGTTAAATCATTGTTCATTTTCTATCCAAACAGTTATTTGATAACGTGTAACTGTTATCGGTACATCTAGGCTGAATCACTCGGTTAATCGGTTCAATTTAGCCAAATGTAGATCATTAGAAGATCGTGAAGATAATCTGTTCAACTTAACCAGTGAAGGAAATCGAAATTTACGCGTAAGCGAACAACTATAAATTGACTTATAATGTCTGAATTGCTTCGAAATAAATCAGTTATCCTGAAAGCAACATTATTTTGTTGATTATCGACGAATTAATGACATATTTGGTACATAGGCCGAATAAAGGAGCTAGGCTAACATTACATCCAGTTACCCTACGTTCATCAACTAATTTTATAGATATTGATTATGGTGTAAAAGTAATGTCGTTGAAGGGAATCGATGAAGAATGATCGGTCCTTTTCTCATGCTATGGGAGATCAGATGCAGTTCCAAAGGAACCCATTAAGGAAAGTTCTATTAAATTAGTAGCATTCCTTTGAAGGTGGCGCTTTCTCGATGATTTTATATTACTCTTTGTGTATGTAAGACAGTCACTATCCCTTCTTATACCTTGTCTTGTATGCAGCCTCACTTAATAGCAAGATCGATATGAGTTTCCGGTCGGAATTCACAATAATGCTGTATACAGACCTAAAAATAGAGGTGCGGACCCACCACCCCCCGCCACCCCCCGCACACACCCAACCCCCCACCCACCCCCCATCCCACACCTCCAATCCACATTCGCTTTACTAAATTTACACATTAGATTTGTTAAAGGGACAGCCACACTCACCGAAAATATTATAGTATAATATACACCAAAACAAAAGTACCAAGAAAACAAAAAAATAATACTAACCAAACCCCCCCCCACCCACTCTCCCTCCCCATATCACCTAATTCAATGAATACCCATACAAAATAATTAATTTTAATATATATCATAATAGAAAATAATAATAAAATAAAATATAATTATAGTTAAATAAAAAAATAGCACACGATTTGTACAAACTTTCCCATTTATTTTATATTTTCTAAATTACCTACTTATTATTAAAAAAAAAAAAAATGTTGATTGAGCCCCTCACTTTTTCTTTTTATTGTCAGGCGGTTTTCAACCGGCCTGGCCCCTTTTTTTCAGGCATAAATATTGATATGCCGGCGTCGGTGGTGTAGTGGTAAGCCTGACTGCTACTTGGCACCCCAGTGGGTCTGGGTTCAATCCCAGTCGACGTCAGTGGTTTTTCTGAGGCGAAAAAATCCGGTCACGCCTTCCTTCGGAAGGGAAGTAAAGCCGTTGGTCCTGGCTCATATTCATGAGTCGTTAGGTAGGGTCCAGGTGGTGGAGTCGTCTTCCTGGCGTCGGTGATTGTCACCATGTGAGGAAATAGGCCGGCGTAAAATAAAGAAAAAAATAAAAAAATAAAAATATTGATAAATATTGAAAAAGATTTTTTGAAAAATAAAAAAAGTGACCTCCCATCACATTAAAAATTAATTTTTTTCCTGCCACGTATTCGTTGTTTTTATTATATTTTAAGTTTTAAACAACGGGCGGGGAATAGGAAAATCAAGATTCTCCGCCACCCCCCCCCGCCGGCGGCCCCCAAAAAAAATTTACCCCAAACCCCGGATAGGGCCCTACCCTTTGGTTGCTTTTATACGTACCCGTTTCGTTGTATCTTTATGTGTTATGAGTTTAAGCCAGTCTTAATTTAAGCGGTCTAATATTCTTCAAATATAATCTTTTACTAGCTAGTTTTACGTCTAAGTTTAAAGCGTAACCAACAAACAATTTTATACGCTAAATCCGCTCAAAAAAGTTTTTTTATATTTAAAAAAAAATTGAACGTGAAACAATGTTCCACAACAAATCTCATCCGTCAAATGCCAGATTATTACACGAACAATAAAAAATATGCACTTATCGGTAAATAAAACTGTACCAGAGATACACTGACACAAAAACAAAAAAAAAAACAACTGACAGGTCACATTGTATATAATGTATGCAATTTGAAACGGCAAAAATGGGTAGCGTTGTCTGGAAAATGGTTTTTGACATTTCCAAAATGGTGATTTTTGACTGTACGCTATAAATCCTTTCTGCTGTTTCTATGAAGCAATGACATGTACTAGTTGATCTCCGAACCTTTTAACATAATACAATTCGACGTATTATGTGTTGGCAGTTAATATTAACATGCTGGTCAATCATTGTAAATGTTATTAAACGTAACTTCAACTATCGAGGTTGTAAAGAAGAATATTAAACCAGCAAGGAAACTTAAACGGATTTTCCGCAGCACGTAGTAAAAAGTAACAAGTAAATGTGTAGCAGAAAAAAATAAATAAAAAAATAGTTTAGCAGTGAGTATGGCAGTCTACAGTAGATTCAGTTAAAGAACCATGTATCCAGGGCACTACCACTTCTAAAAATAAGAGGAAGGATAAGGGATTGAAATAATCATTGGACATAAGAAATAATAGTTAATAATATACACTGAAAAAAGAAATCTTGATTTTCATTGTTATGTAAATATCAGAGCATGTAAAATTTTATTTTATTCCATACAAAACAACAACTTGCATGAAATAGTTCTAACATAGACGAGCTTATGCATTCAATATTATCAGCAATGTCTGGAAAGTCCCAGAATAAGGAGTGTATCGAAAATAAGCTATCCACAAACTTTCTTTCAAATTATGTTGAAAACCGATATTTTATTCATACCAAAAATTTATCCTTTATTTTACGAGGTTAAACTTGAACATAATGAAGACCGGATGAAATTTAAGTTATTCCTTCACGAATTTTCGAACTTTGGATCGAATGCTCTTCATCAAGTTCCGGACAAGTGTTGCATCGCATTTTTTGGACGCTTGAGCCCAAATTTTTTTGAACTCCTGCATGTTCCCAGCTGCCTTACCAGTCTTCTTGAAGACCCTCTTCACGATTGCCCAGTAACGTTCGATGGGTCGAAGCTGAGGGCAATTTGGTGGATTGATATTTTTCTCAACGAAATCTATACCCTTTTCCGCAAGCCAATTGAGAGTGGTTTTGGCATAGTGAGCCGACGGTAAATCCGGCCAAAACAGTGGAGGTGTACTATGCTTCTTATATAAAGGCAACAATCTCTTCTGGACACACTCAGATCGATAGATTTCCGCATTTATAGTTCCGGTAGTGTAAAAATGGTTGACTTCAAACCACAGGAATATATTGCTTGCCATACCAGTA
Source organism: Aedes koreicus (assembly GCA_024533555.2). Lineage (NCBI taxonomy): Eukaryota > Metazoa > Arthropoda > Insecta > Diptera > Culicidae > Aedes > Aedes koreicus. The sequence continues at coordinate 257,282 of JAHHFK020003156.1, read as the reverse complement.
CCTTTTGACCGAATTTCTCCACTTGAATCGACCTGTCCGCATCGCTCACATCCTCCTTTACGACGGCAGTAAAGTATTGTGGACCTGGAAGGGTTTTTGAGACCTCCTTTACATAGGTCTCATCGTCCATCAAAACGCATGCATCCGGACGCTGCAAAAGACGCGAATACAATTTCCGGGCCCTTGTTGCTGCTCGCTTCTTCTGTTCTGCACTTTGTTTCGAGATTTTCTGCTTCTTGTAGGTCTTCAGGTGGTTTCGCCTCTTGATACGCTGGATCATTCCGACACTCGTTCCTGCTTTTTTGGCCAAATCACGTATTGACATTGATTTGTTCTTCATGATTAGAGATACCACTTTCTGCTCCAGTTTCGGGTTGGAAGAACCGGGTTTTCTGCCTCTTCCTGGTAGCTCATCCAAAGAATAGTGTTCCCCAAACTTATTAATGATGGTTTTAACACTCGCATGATGAATTCCAAACCGCTTCGCCAATTTTCGCATAGTAATACCCTTCTCACTTAGCCATGTGTCCAGAACCTTAATTTTCACTTCCTTTTCAATACGCGACATTTTGAAAACGCAGAATTTGAACCGCACAAACAAGTAAACAAAAGAAAGCTGACAGTCAAACGCACAGCATGCAGTGTTCAGAGCATAAAAACCATCACAAATACATGCGTACAACGCAAATGTATGTGGATAGCTTATATTCGATACACTCCTTATTACAAGGTTTATGATGCGGTTTTTTATGTTTTGTGACGCTCCATTTATGTGCATCATATTGAACAAAAAATCACACTAATTTTTCGAGCTGTGTATATGTTCGGCCTAAAGGTTGAATAACCCTAGGACCTGCCGACTAAGTTTTCCAAAGTGATAGTAGAAATGATAACGTACGGCTAGTACTCAACCAAATGGACAAAGGACTGTGACGTGGCTGGGTAGCTCAGTGGTTACCCGTTCTACACAGATAAAAAGAAACATTGAATTTTCTGCGTTATCTAATGCACATAAAGGAAATGCTAGATTTGGCAGAAAATAATGGGATATTTCAAATAAATTTAAGCCTGATAATGCCTGAATCTAGCATGTTGAATGAAAGATTGCAATTATTGTTGTATGGCGCATGAATTTAATTTCGTTGTTTATGCCTCATGACGCATGAATTCAATTTCGTTGGTTATGCCTCATTTGGCTTATTGTTTATTGTTAAAAAAATTATTGTTTAATGTTAAAATGTTAAAATTTATTATTATTTTTCTGTGTGCTTACTGAGCAGATGGTTGGGAGTTCTATCCCAGGCCCGTCCTCTTACCTTCCCATTTCACTTGCCTCTTTCTATCACCACTAGATCTAAAAATAAAAAGCAGTCTACTGCGTTTTCATTGATCGCATCACTTACCACAGTGGATCCCTGATCTAAAAATAACCTGCCTCGCTAACAAAAACTATCCTTCCCTTGGCAATTGCAAAGACGCAGTGGTGATGACCACGGTGATGACGGTCTCTAATAAACAACGATTGTCAAACTAATCATCCTTCCCCCCTCCCCGAGGAGCGTGAGGACGTGGCCGGCGTCGGTACTGATCTATAAATAGAATGAATTAGTGAACTTGTACATTGAAGATGTAAAGCTGCTCCCAAGCTCCATCTATGTGGTTCTCTGTGCAATTACACTAGTTCTGTTCAGTAACGGAGTACCAACTACAAAACGCACGGTATTTAAAAAAAAACGGCAGATGGGAAAAGGACAGGTCGTATTGCGATACGCGGCTTTCAAATATAATTGTTAAATTCAAAGTTTCGTATTCATTTATCAGTTTATATCCGAAGAATCCATTCCCCAAATCGATTCCATGGTTGATTTAAATAGAGAGTCAACATACATTATCTAAGATGTAAAATAAGATTACTCAATAATATTAGTAAAATAGTGATAACGGTAGTAATAATAAAGTCCTGATAGTGATAATGGTGTTATACTAGTGACAAGCAAAATAGCACCCAGCATTGTATGATTAAGATTAGCTTAGATTTGGCAAAATGTATGTTTGTGTTGCAGAAAATGAAAAGCACATTCATTAATTAGTACGAAAGTTACCACAGATTTGGTTGCAGCTACTTATATTCAAGGCACTAGATACTTTTTAATCATGAAAGAAGGAAGAAATGATTTAATCGTTCATCCCACCTTTTTGTCGAAGGCTCACATAAGTTCATTAAGGTTATGATAGTTTTGTTCACATCTTCTGTACTGAGCGAAACATTTAGGTGATCTTTTGGTTCTCCTCTTCGTTATTTGCAATGATCATTTTTCAAGTTACTCATCACCACTTGGAAACATGGATATATGTGCTGCCATCGGTGTACATATTTGATTACAAGCATCCCCCAAATCTGTGTCACCTTATTGAGCAAACGCATGCCTTGACTTTCCCTTGGAAGTATTTCAGGAATGCATCAACATCACTCACCAGCCAGATTATTCGCTGCATAACAATAGCTGCATAATTAATAAGAAAATTTCCATTTCTTCCCAATCATGTAACGAATATCACCGACCAGGCGCGTTCATTGGTTAACACACGGGAGATGCATCTGTGGCGGACCACAAACGTCATCGGAATGACGGTTCGACTTAAACACCGCGTCGCGATCTCCATCACGCCGAACCACCGGTCAGTATGCAAATAATTTTAAAATCGTTTTTATTGCCTTGGATCGAACGTTTTTTAAAAACCCATTCCCTTTTGCACCGTCACCGATTAAAAGCTACTCACGTTGAAGCATAGGTACCGCAACAAGTGTTTGTAAGTGCCGTACTGAAGATTTAAACATTTTTTTCCACGCGTTCTTTGGGGTTTCTTTTTCCTTTTGTGTGCTTTCGGAAATTGGCTGAAATGAACCAAAACACTCACAATCGGCAACAAAGCTGCCGCTGAAACGGAGAATGTAACCGATCGTGCTGGCTCATTCGTATGCGCTGATGTGTCATGTCCATGAAAATCCGAAATCGTCCTTCACTGCGTGGTTATCTGAAATGTATTTCTTTCTTCTCCCCCAATGAAGGGTGGTTTGTGTTTTTTGGTTTATACTCACACACAAAAAAGAGATTGACTCCGAAAACTGGTATAAGAAATAATATTATAAACAATTGATAGTGTTTTTATATTAGAAAAAAAAAGATGTATTACGGTGCCCTTGCGTAAACTTTCAAAAGCACCCCCTACCAAATGGGCATCCCATTTCCCCCTTTGGTTTTCCTTTTGGAACTAAAGGGTGATACGGTCAAAATTTGGTCAAAGGAAAACGCGTGTAAATCGGTGAAATCGTTTATTTAAAAAATCAAATTAAATTTCTTTTTCAAGTTCAATTAGTATAAAATTCAGGAAAAATATTCAGTTAGGCTTCCGCTTTTCCAAATCCGAATTGCCGGGCCTTACGCTTGACCCCTGCCATCAGATTTTGTACAGCCACCTTGTCCACCTTCTTCGCCGCAGAAAGCCAGTTTGTCTTGAACTGCTGCTCGTCCTTAGCAGTTTTTTTGGTCTTCTTTAGGTTCCGCTTGACAATAGCCCAGTATTTCTCAATTGGGCGGAGCTCTGGCGTGTTGGGAGGGTTCTTGTCCTTGGGAACCACCTGCACGTTGTTGGCGGCGTACCACTCCATGGCCTTTTTACCGTAATGGCAAGATGCCAAATCCGGCCAAAACAGTACGGAACAACCGTGTTTCTTCAGGAAAGGCAGCAGACGTTTATTCAAACACTCTTTCACGTAAATTTCTTGGTTGACAGTCCCGGAAACTATGAAAATGCTGCTTTTCAAGCCACAGGTACAGATGGCTTGCCAAACCAGATATTTCTTTGCGAACTTTGACAGTTTCGTGTGCTTGAAAATATCTGCTACCTTTCCCCTTCCTTTTGCCGTATAAAACTCCTGTCCCGGAAGCTGCTTGTAGTCGGCTTTGACGTAGGTTTCGTCGTCCATTACCACGCAGTCAAACTTCGTCAGCATCGTCGTGTACAGCCTCCGGGATCGCGCTTTGGCCGTCGTATTTTGTTTATCATCGCGATTTGGAGTCACTACCTTCTTGTAAGTCGATAGTCCGGCTCGTTTTTTGGCTCGATGCACGGTTGTAGACGATACACCCAGCTTATTTGCGGCATCTCGGAGAGATAAGTTAGGGTTTCGCTTGAAACTACCGGCAACTCTCTTTGTCGTCTCAGCGGCTTCCGGTTTTCGATTTCCCCCCGATCCAGACTTCCTGGCTGTCGACAAACGTTCCCCAAACACTTTAATTACATTTGTAACGGTTGATTTGGCAACTTTTAGCGATTTTGCCAACTTTGCGTGCGAGTAGCTCGGATTTTCGCGATGCGCGAGCAAAATTTTGATACGCTGCTCTTCTTGCTTGGACGGCATTTTGACAACTGAAGAGTGAATTCCAAAATCAAAATAGGAGCAACATTCTACACACACACACCTTCAAAATGAGGGGTGTTCAGGTTTTTTAAATGCAAAATTGAAAGAAATACGTCAAGTTGATGTTGACCAAATTTTGACCGTATCGCCCTTTATCTGGCTGGCAATGAATACCTTCTACTATTGGCATTGCTTGCCAGCTACCGTTAAGTTGGAATAGTTGACAGTGTTGGCAACGATTGATTCTTATTGACGTTAATAGTGAGGTGTAAAATTTAATTTTTTAATTTTTTTAATCTAATTTAACTTATTTCCTTGTTTGGACTTTAAATTTATAAATTTCTTCATATTCTTATATTTCCTTGGAAGCAACCTGAACGTAAATAAATATTGATCTATGTTGATTGCATGAACTCATTTTGATAAATCACTTCATCAAAGTTCACTGTCGATGAGAATGATCAATCGCCTATTCAAGCTTATATATATTTTAATGGCTTAGTGTCGTCAAACTTACTTTGTATATGAAAAGTAATCAATGTACAATAGAAAATTGAAAATCGTCTAGTAAATAAAGAATCGTTTAGTAAATAAGGACCCGGAAATTGTATTCACGATTTTTGCAGCAACCGGATGCATGTATTTTGATGGACGACGAGACCTATGTCAAAGAGGACTCAAAAACCCTTCCAGGTCCACAATATTACGCTGCCGTTATATGGGAGGATGTAACCAATGCAGACAGGTCGATTCAAGTGAAGAAGTTTAGTCGAAAAGTGCTGGTATGGCAAGCCTTATGTTCTTGCGGTATTTTCACACCAATTTTTACACTATCGGAAAAAACAATGCGGAAATCTATCGATCTGAGTGTCGTCAAAAGAGGTTGCTACCTGTATATCAGAAACATAGTACCCTCCACTGTTTTAGAGGATTTAACGTCAGCGCATAACACCAAAACAACTTTTAATTGGCTCATGGAAAGGGGAATAGATCTCGTTAAGAAATACATCAGTCGGCCCTCAGCTGCGGCCCAACAAGCGCTATTAGGCGATTCCGAGAAAGGTCTTCAAAAAGACTGGTAAAGCAACTGAGAATATGCAGGAGTTCAAAAAAATTTGGGCTAAGGCGTCCAAAAATGTGATGATACACTTGTCTGAATCTCGATGAAAAGTGTTCGATCAAAAATTCGCAAATTCGTGAAAGAATAATATTAATTTCATCCGATCTTCACAATGTTCAAGTTCAATCCCGTTTTATAAAGAATCATCCATTTGTTTGAATAAAATACATTTTTTTTATGTGACTAGCTGAACCAGGTGCGAGCCTTGCTACGCTTGCAACTAAATGAATGAAAATACAAACTGGCACTTTAATGTTTTTTTTTAGAAATGAGTTTTGTTGAAATATTGTCGTTTGCTAATGTGTGTAATTTCGGCAAAATTTAACGTAGGTGTGTATTTTTAATTATACCTTCAGATCTTTAGTTTCTACCATGGTTTTTTTTTCTGCGTTGAAGCATTTCATTGACAAAACATTTATCTTCAAACTACGCCGTATCCTGTCAGTTTTAACGTCATTGCATAACCTTAGATGACCTTCTTGTGCATAATGTAGCACTGAGAGTAACTCATGCATCCCCCATTCTTGACGTAAAAGGGGTTCAAACTTCTATAAGAACATGCTGCTTTCCCCACGAATTACAAACTTTGTGTTTTAGTTGCCTGGCCTGGATAATTATCATGTTTGGTTGAAATTTTTGTTTCATTTGTATGAGAGCCCTCCCCCCTTCCGGAGAGGGGAGGAGTCTTGAACCAATATATAAAAAAATCCTGCCTCCAAAACCGCTACATGCCAAATTTAGTCCCATTTGCTTGATTAGTTCTCGAGCTATGCAGAAATTTGTGTTTCATTTGTATGGGAGCCCCCCCCCCCCTTTCAGACGGGGAAGGAGTCTCAAACCATCATAAAAACATTCTCTGGCCCCAAAAACCCTTGCATACAAATTTTCAAACAGTAGGAAGAATTCTCATGCTTGGTTATAATTTGTGTTTTATTTGTATAAGCCCCTCCCCCCTCCTACTAGAAAAAGGAGGGGTCTCGAACCACCGTAGAAACATTTTTTGCCTCCATAATCCCCACATGCCAATTTTGTTTTTCTATTTGCTTGCTTATTTTTAGAGTTATGCAGAAATTTCAGTTTCATTTGTATGACAGTCTCCCTTCTAGGATAGGGGAGGAATCTCAAACCACCATAAAAACATTTTTCGCCTCCAGAAAACCACACATGCCAAATTTGGTTCTATTTGCCTGATAAGTTCTTGAGTTATGCAGAAACTTCTGTTTCATTTGTATGGGAGCCTCCCTTTTCAGATATGGGAGGGGTCTCAAACTATCATATGAACCTTAACTGGCCCCAAAAACTCCTGCATACAAAATTTCACGCCGATCGGTTCAGTAGTTTTCGATTCTATAAGGTTCAGACAGACAGACAAAAATTCATTTTTAAAGGGTGTCCACAGTTTAATTGCATCAATTCAAACTCGTCGTCAAAAACAAGTCTCTCAACCGATTGTCATGAAATATTCAGGGAATAAAATATAATGTATAATCTTGATTTAGGTATTTTTATTCCACTGTATTTCTTTACCAAATCCAAAAGCCCGAACTTTCTTCTTAATACCACGCATAAGATTTTGTACAACGCTTGAACCGACATTTTTTCCCGCTTTCAACCATGACTTCAACTTTTTCTGTTTTGTAGTGACAACTTTAGGATGCTTACGAAGTTCGTGCTTCATTATAGCCCAATATTTTTCAATTGGCCGCAACTCTGGATAGTTTGGGGGACTAAGATCCTTCGGCTCGAAATTGACACCATTCGTCTTGTTCCACTCCAGAACATCCTTGGAGTAGTGACAAGAGGCTAGGTCCGGCCAAAAATTTTTAGAAACGTTGTGTATTTTGAGAAACGGAAGCAGTATTTTTTTCATGTATTCATTCATGTATACTTGACCATTTACAGTTGAAGTTGTCACGAAAGGCCTGCTCCGTTTACCACACGAGCAAATCCCCTGCCAAACCATGAATTTCTTTTCAGTACCTTTTGGTACTAGTATCTTTGTTTTTGTTTTGATTCGCTATGTTATTTTGACACAACATTTGAGAATGTGTTGGTGTGAGCTACATTGTTAGGGGCGAATCATTGAGCTTGGGACCGAGCTTGGGACCGATGTGCTAGTACTGACTGAGCCAAGAAAAATATCGTATTTGTTCGGGACCTACTGGTCTTAGAGTTAGTCTATGGTTAAACGTTCCCCGAAACGTTTTATGACTCGAGACACTGTAGACTGGTGAATTTTCCACATCTTTCCGATGGCTCCTTCGACTCCATTTTCAAAACTACGACACATTTCACAATGAAACTCACGCAGTGTAAACAATACACGCTGAGGGGCGAAATGTTACAGCTTATTGAAAATGATGCAATTTAACTGTGGACACCCTTTATATATATAGGTTGGATTAAAAAAGTATGTTGATTCCATATTTTCGATACAGTTCTTAATTGTTATTTGAAAAAGATTACTAAGGTTTATGTATAGAAAATATACATATTTCAAAGGGTTTTGAGTAGAAAATACAGATAAACACTAAACACATCTATGTTCAACAGAAGCAATTAAGCAAAATTTAGCTTATCTAGCTGAGCACATCAAAATCTTGACTTGGTTTCTTAGCCACTTTGTTTTAATTTGCCACTTTAAAGATGTAACCATCACCGCTAACGACATGTCATTGTGTGTGTGAACTAAACAGTGTTTCGAAGATGGAGTCATAAGAACAACAAGTGCGTTAAAAAAATTTGAACGAAAATGTGGAGAGTCCGTCAGTTTCGGATTATGGCATAGCAAAATCACTTAGAGTGCGTTTTTCGACAATACTACGTAATACAGTGCTAGGAATAATTGAGCAAAACCCGAAACTTTAAATCCAAAATGTGGCTAAAAATGCCAACGCGTCGTATGCTTTGGTTCAAAGAGTGAAGAAAGCGGTAGAATATAAGACGTTCAAGGTGATAAGAACCCAAAATAAAAAAATGCGAAGCAGGAAACCAGTTCGGAAACACTGCGCAGATATAGATGATAAAACTATCGCCAGAGCAGACTTCAAGCAGCGTTTGGCAAGGCTATTTGCAGTTGCGATTTGAAGAGCAAAATCTTCATAACATAAAGTAAGATTAATCAGCATGTTATCGTCAAATAGTGTCTGCAAAAACGGCTACTACTATTTATCCAGAAGCACATGAGTTCTGTGTTCTTAGGCCTGATTTGGTGCCTTGCCATTAAGCATAAAGGGTCAGGCGTGTTATGCAGGAAACAACATCAACATTGCACCAAAGGACTACAATTATCCGAGCACCTTAGAACTTCGTCCAATAGACAAATATTGGGCCATTGTGAAGCGAAACCATGGGACATCCCAAGGATAGACAAATAAAAAGAAAAAGTTTTCTTAAAAGTGGGAAAAGGCTTGCAGACTGGTAATTGAGGATCAGTGCTGGAAATAGTCATTTGAACGAAATGCGTGTCATTTGCCGATAACTCGTGCATGAAGCTTTTAAAAATTGAAAAAAAAGATCTCAATAATATTATATATGATGAAATTGTTGTGCTTGATTTTTTTTTTATAAATTTGTCTCACAATGTACTGCTCTTGTTTTAAAATTTAAGACGTGAGTGTTCAATATCGAAAAATTTAATTGATATTCATCATTAAGTATTATTTGAATATGACAGTGGATATTAAACTTTTTTTATACCAGTAGAAGCAACACAGGTTGTATTAAACAAGTTGAAAGTACTGTCAAATGACAAAAACAGGTTATCAATTTAAGTGTATTATACTATATTTCATACTTTAATATGACGTAAAAAGCTCAAAAAGTGAAGCCTTATAAAACATAAAAGGGAAAAAATTATCCTCATACAGAACATCGCCAAGCGTGGGAGATGAACTCTTGTCCTTGGCGTGATAGGTTTGTAGATTCTTTGCAAAGCCAACTCCGATTGTTGAAAAGTCAACTATGAGTATCTATGATTTGCTTCCCGAAGTGAAACCACAATCTTGTACAACAAATTTATCGTTATGAAAAAAAAACACGTTTTGCAAAACATGGTTGGCGTACTGTTATTTCAACAGTATTTAGAACTGCTCATAAAATCTTGTCTTGTTTATGTTTTATAAATGTATGGAACAATGTTTTAAGAACAATAATAAAGTATTAAGGGCTTATGCTGAAGCGTTCTTGGCGGCAGCCATTACTTCAACATTTAGATTTGATACAACTCAGAATTTTTACTAGATATTGAAAATTTAATCACATCAGTTTGTATGCTTACTTGATGTGATCAATCTGATAGAGTTCGATTCGGTGTTCATTCACTAACAATCGAGATTTATCAATTTGAAATAGCTAGGTAAGTTTGCGAGAGCGAGATAAAAGATAGGAAAAATTACATGGAGCAACGATTCACCTTAATCACTTGCAGCAGTGAAAAAAAAAAGTATTTTTAGCTCGACCGTTAGTCAGAGTGATATATAGAATACGAGAGATCCAAACCGTTCCGAACATGTTTTGCAATACGTTTATAATACATTTATAATACAAACAATTATAAATCATTCTTTAAAGGTGTTTTGTGTGTTACTTGGGAGTTAGGCCACTGCACTATTAGACAACGTTGCTACAAAGTTGATAGAGGTACAATTTTATTATACTTCATATTCTAAATTAAGCTTCTGAAACTAGTTATCAGTAAACTTATCCCCAAATGAGTTGGAATTGATTGGGATAGGTCTTCTCCCTAGCTTAAAGGCATGATCATACAATTTTTAAAAAGCGAAAGAAAATTAGATTTTAATCAAATTAAGCATAAAATATCTTATCGATAAATTCAAAAACATGTTTAAACCGGAGCAACCTCTTATTGTTTAACCATTATGAAGTTAATTCTATCAAATAAATGACAACAACTTTTGATTCTATATGTTGTTTACTGAAAATACACACAAGAGTAACATTAAATGGTTGGATGGTTTTCTTTTGAATAGATAAAACCTACATGTGTACAGAATATTATATATGTACAAATAAACAACTTGACTACAACCAAACTAGTACACTCATAATAAATTGCTAATTACTCAATTGGCGTACAATTTGATGCTTGCACATCGAAAACCAACACATTTCGTTACTTAAACTCAATGATTTCCAAGTGAGTCTCAGTAACCCACTAACGAATCCAATCCACTGCAGATACTTTTATCTCGTTGGCCGATTCATCTGCTACGTGCTCAAATTGATGACCACCCTGCTGGGACTGGATTGTGTCTAGCTCTCGGTATAGCAACCTACCTTCTCCTACCTCGCTGATTTATACCCGGACTACGGTAGGTTCGTATCGAAAGTGTAGTGAGGAGATCTTTGGGGGCTATCAAACTGAATCAGCGGGTGTTACCTAGGCTGGTAATGCAGTTAAAGATTGCACCAGATCTGTGACGGTTTCCTAACGCAGGGCACTTGCCATGCATTTTTCTCTCCGGTTGTCTACGGCCTATCATGTGGCTTGACTTCGGAACCTTCCAATCCTATTAACCGGTGAGGCAATCAATACAGTAAACCAGTAGCAGTCGACATCAGTGCCAGTGGCATGTTTCAGTCGGTAGGGAAGATGAGGTTTCCCTTTCATTTTCCTCCTCATGTGGGCACCACTTTGAATAGTGATGTTTACGCTCACTTTTTTTTTCGTTTTTGCTGTGAAGGTTTATCTTTTGGTGGCACAGACAACGATTTGAGTGCACTTTGAGTTAAAATAAAAGCATAAAATCTAAGCATAAAATTATTAGCTTCCTAGAGCTTTTCAGTTACCCTCGATATTTAGGTGTGGCTGCCGAACTGTGTCAGCATATGGGCGGTACTTTGCTCTGGCAGTGGGTGAGAGGGTTTATTGAATATCGATCAGTTTTGTAGATACAAAGGGGAGTGACAAAGTAATCACTTTCGATTTTGTACTTCTAAGCTGTTGTTGCATAACTCGGAGGTTGAGCAATTTCCGAAGGGAACAGGTTCGTTGCTTCCTCGAGAGGGATACCGTTGGAGTCTTTTACCTCTGAATGCGTAGGCTGGTGTTACTTTTGGCAGGTGAAGGACGGAATGAGACCGGTAGGTCGGTAGGAGTCGTGAGAGTGCTGCACGTAGGTAATTTGTACGCTAATATATTAACCCAAGGCTGTGGGAAAATGTGAAAATTTTGACTGTTCGAGAGGATATACAAGGTTCTGCTGGGTATTAAGTTATTTCAATGACGATGGCCCTGATAGGTTATTTGAGTGGTGGCTTTTCGGTCATTATTAGAAGAGATTTTGTGAAAGTTTGTTATCTAATGAAACGGGCACTACGCACAAATTGGCACCCATACTGTTCAGAGCCTTGATCGTGCTAATTAGTTCCGCTCGTCTATAAACGATTCAAATAAATAATTTCCTTTGATTGCCGGAACCAATGGAAGAAGAGAAATCAGCCAAAATCATTGATTAAATTACGAAGCGTCCGAAAAAAAAATCACCCCCGTGCTGAGCTTTCACATGTTCAAGAGCAGCACAATTTTCTTGAAGCCAAGGAGATCTGTAAAAGCACATTCGGCTGCTATTCTTGGTCCATTTTTTTCTTCTCTGCTGAAACGCAACTCATCTCCATTTCGTTTGTTTTGATGCAAACAGCCGTAGCATCGAATTCTCACCCTTCGATGGATCAGGCTTAAGAGTTGCGTTCGCATCAATTAGGGTGCGAAAATTGGAGGGTTTTGCAACGCCATTTTTGGAGTCATGTTTGTGCCAGTAGTGTGTAATATTGACTTCAAGTTGAATGAAGAGTAGCCTCGATTACAGGCCTATTTTCAACTTCCTCTAATTACCGTCTAACTCAGTTATTCGAATCTGGCACTTGACGCGCGCACTTGACCAAAATTGGTTTGTTTTGCTTTCGAGTGGCTGTAGGAAGGGTAGCGGTAAAGAGTGCAACAATTAAAAGTGGAGTTGTTTTGGAGCAAAGAGCGGCACGATGATTAATGAGGTGATGGCAAAGTGTGTTTTAGCAAATGGACATTCATAGGTCACTGTGCAATCCGTATGTGGGTCATCTCGAAAAAATGTTGCTTCCTAAATATTTATGTCCATTTAAGATTTTACAGTGAAATTTTTTTAGCCAATTGTAACTTATATTGTACACAGTTAAACATATTTTCTAATTTTAAGTTATACAAATTACTTCAAAGTCACATGTGTTTTTGAATTTACACGACTCTACGTGATGAAATGACCACTTCGTTATTTAGTACATCCAAGTACATTTCTCACGCTAATGTAAGAGAGACAAAGAGAGAGAGAGAGAGAGAGAGAGAGAGAGAGATTTTAGATTTGTAGATTTGTCTGATATATTGCTTAGTGCAACTAATAATAAAACTACCCAACCATGCAAGATAAGGACTTCCAGTGACAGGAGAAATTGTATTTAATAACATTTAAAATATTGACAATAATGTTATTTTCATCACAAAATCTTTATTTAGGAGATTATTCTTTATTGTGATCGATTTAACGTGATTTACCATGAATATGTATACATTTATTGGTTTGTAATCCTACAGGTTGAAAGGTAATGATTGAGCTAATGAGCCGGTTCCTGAACTAATCAATTTCATTTAACATGGCATGTAATTTTCATCCATGGAAATGCGTTGAAAGAAAATTAAATTCTCTCAGTAAATTTTCTTCCCCACAGTTAATAATATAATGTATCTGATTTTTTTTTCATAGATTGATTTTCATTTTCAAAGGAATCAAATCTATGCTTGCTTGGTAAGGAACAACATTCATTTGGTTTAATTAATGGCCAATTTTTCGTATGTATCGTGGATTGCTTTTAAGAGAGATCGTTGAGATTGTTGACACCTAAAGTTCACACACAGTTTGAATGAAACGTGTTATTTCCTGCGTAATTATAGGCACATATATGGAATGCTAGATTTGGCATAAACTCATGGGGTATTTGACGAAAATATTAGCCAGATGTCACTTAAATCAGGTATGTTGTATAAAAGATTGCAAACAATTCCCTTGTTTACGCTTGCTTTTATATGTAAATGAACGAGGGGAAATGTAACGCGTCTGTTAACATTAACAATTTTTTTTTTCTGTGTACACAAATCACAATTCTTATCTCCGTTGATCACGGCACACCGCATAAGACACACAGGCCAACAATTACCCTATTTCATTTATTAACCAGGAATCAGGTTTATACACCGGATAAAAAGTCCGCCATCAAATCCACAATCGCAAACAACATTTTTCTTAGCATTTGGATGGCGAATGACAGTTGAACGAGCAAGTCTTACTATTCGGTGAACTTGAATGAAAGAAGATTTATACTTGTAAATTCGTAAGATCATGCGTTGAAACATTAGTGTGCATTAGTCCTATTAGTCCATTATTCTAACAACGTGTACTAGTTTATACAGAAAAAAAAGGAACATTAGCAATAGCGTATTTCAAAACCTCATACAAAACTCTATCGTGTAATCATGTATCTCGCGTAAATTTGAACGAATGGCCATGCACATAAATGGAATACTAAACAACGATGAACTCTAAATAGTTTTTCGGAAATGTACATAATTTTTCACTGAAGTTTAGCTTAGTTAATTTTTTTTCACAATTCTATGTGAAACTACTATAACGTATGTAGTAGAAATGGTTAGTTTCATTTGAAAAAATCGGACACCATATTACACAGATAGAGAGAAACATTTAATTTTCTGCGTCATCTAATGCACGTCAAGGGAATGCTAGATTTGGCAGAAAATAGTGGGATATTTCATGTAAATTTAAGCCAGATAACGCCTGAATCTAAATTATGGAGAGTGTGAGCTGTTTAGTGGAATACCTGTAACTAGAAAATAAGAAGAATGATTAGTAATTTCCATTTAATTCCAACTACCTTTATTGCTTATCTTGACAGATACGCGTATTTCGTCTACAATGTGCAGACTTCTTCAGTGTCGTGTACTAATACTCGACTGTGACGTCGAGTATTAGTACACGACACTGAAGAAGTTGGAATTAAATGGAAATTACTAATCATTCTTCTTATTTTCTAGCCTGAATCTAGTCTGTTGTATGAAAGATTGCAAACAATTTCGTTGTTTACGCCTCCTTTGGCTTGGATTTAAACGGGGGGAAATTATACGAACCTTTTAAAATTCATTATTTTTGAGTGTTTGCGGTTGGGGAGGTTTTCATCAGTTCTAGAAAAAGCAGTGTAAACATACGCTTTCCAGAAGCTCAATTAATTTACACATACAAATAGCTTTGTTTGCTTTTCCTGTGCAGATCCAGACAAAAAAAACTCTATAATGAATGGAAACAATCAAACAATGTGTGACGGAGCCGAAATAAAGAAGCGTTTTAAGATTAACAATATCAGTAAGTGTTCAAAAGTTTCCTTTTCTTTTTAAAACCCCAAAGAAAAAAATAATGAATCTTAACATTGTTTGCAATCTTTCATGCGCCGTACAACAATGGCTAAATTCAGGCGTTATCTGGCTTGAATTTACATGAAATATCCCATTATTTTCTGCCAAATCTAGCATTCCCTTTATGTGCATGAGAGAACGCAGAAAATGCAATGTTTCTTTTTATCTGCGTCTAGTACAATAGTCATTTTTCTATTTGAAATCAGTAATGGAATTTTGCTATGTATATGATACAAGTAACATTCTTCAAAAGCTTCATGTTATCGTACAAATTAAATGGGGCCTTTCTGGTTAAAATCTCGTGCATCCTTTTCTTCGATAGATACCTCAAATCTAGATTGAAGAAAAGATAATGATTGTTCAAGAAATTAATGATTTTTTTTTTATATAAAAAAGGGTATACAAAAATCATTTTGAAATTTTTGCTCAACCAACAATTGTAAACAACACAGAAAAAAATAATGAATTTTAACAAGCGCGTAAAATTTCCCCTCGTTCAATGACAAGCCAAAGGAGGCGTAAACGACGAAATTGTTTGCAATTTTTCCTGTGCCATACAACAATGTTTGCATTCTTTCATACAACAGGCTAGATTCAGGCGTTATCAGGCTCAAATTTACATGAAATCTCCCATTATTTTCTGCCAAATCTAGCATTCCCTTTATGTGCATTAGATCACGCAGAAAATTCAATGTTTCTTTTTATCTGTGAATATAAAAATAAATCTGATCGGTGGTGTACACATTATTTCTCCTTATCTTAACACACTGGACTGTTGCCAAGATGTTCATTTGAACGACACCATACTGAAGCATTTTTTCATTGCAGCGCGCATAGTATACAACATGTATCTATAACGTTGCAGATTTAATAATATTAATCTTAGTTTAGCCTATTGAACTGCAACCTCACCGCAACGGTTTTTTACATACATGAACTTGTTTGTGTAGTTTATAATATTCACGATATGAGTTAAACCAAAATCATGCTGCAAATGCATGATTCGAAATAAACATTGCATGCGTAGAGTGTGAGTAGATGAATGTGCTAAGGAGTGTATCGAAAATAAGCTATCCACAAACTTTCTTTCAAATTATGTTGAAAACCGATATTTTATTCATACAAAAAATTGATCCTTTATTGTACGAGGTTAAACTTGAACATAATGAAGACCGGATGAAATTTAAGTTATTCTTTCACGAATTTTCGAACTTTGGATCGAATGCTCTTCATCAAGTTCCGGACAAGTGTTGCATCGCATTTTTTGGACGCTTGAGCCCAAATTTTTTTGAACTCCTGCATGTTCCCAGCTGCCTTACCAGTCTTCTTGAAGACCCTCTTCACGATTGCCCAGTAACGTTCGATGGGTCGAAGCTGAGGGCAATTTGGTGGATTGATATTTTTCTCAACGAAATCTATACCCTTTTCCGCAAGCCAATTGAGAGTGGTTTTGGCATAGTGAGCCGACGCTAAATCCGGCCAAAACAGTGGAGGTGTACTATGCTTCTTATATAAAGGCAACAATCTCTTCTGGAGACACTCAGATCGATAGATTTCCGCATTTATAGTTCCGGTAGTGTAAAAAATGGTTGACTTCAAACCACAGGAACATATTGCTTGCCATACCAGTACCTTTCGACCGAATTTCTCCACTTGAATCGACCTGTCCGCATCGCTCACATCCTCCCCAACGACGGCAGTAAAGTATTGTGGACCTGGAAGGGTTTTTGAGTCCTCCTTTACATAGGTCTCATCGTCCATCAAAACGCATGCATCCGGACGCTGCAAAAGACGCGAATACAATTTCCGGGCCCTTGTTGCTGCTCGCTTCTTCTGTTCTGCACTTTGTTTCGAGATTTTCTGCTTCTTGTAGGTCTTCAGGTGGTTTCGCCTCTTGATACGCTGGATCATTCCGACACTCGTTCCTGCTTTTTTGGCCAAATCACGTATTGACATTGATTTGTTCTTCATGATTAGAGATACCACTTTCTGCTCCAGTTTCGGGTTGGAAGAACCGGGTTTTCTGCCTCTTCCTGGTAGCTCATCCAAAGAATAGTGTTCCCCAAACTTATTAATGATGGTTTTAACACTCGCATGATGAATTCCAAACCGCTTCGCCAATTTTCGCATAGTAATACCCTTCTCACTTAGCCATGTGTCCGAACCTTAATTTTCACTTCCTTTTCAATACGTGACATTTTGAAAACGCAGAATTTGAACCGCACAAACAAGTAAACAAAAGAAAGCTGACAGTCAAACGCACAACATGCAGTGTTCAGAGCATAAAAAACCATCACAAATACAGGCGTACAACGCAAATGTATGTGGATGGCTTATATTCGATACACTCCTTAAACGTCAGTTGTCAATAGGAGTGCACTGAAGGAAATGTGATTTTTGAGACGATTGAGTAAAAAGTCAAAATTTTGGGCAATGTTCCTTCCGGTTTCAATGCTTTTCCGTTCTGTTTTCAACGAGGCAATCAGACTAGTTGCTTATGAATTTTTGACCAAGGAACTAACATTAAAACAAGATTTAGTAATAAGTATCTTTTTACATTCCCTATTGTGAATACCAATAAGATTGTTTTGTATTGTATCATCCTCTTTCAATATTCACCATCCTATCGAGCGCGTCATTTTCTTTATTGTCATAGTTTGTTTTTTAATTTATTCCCTATGCAGTTATAAGCATGATAGAACAAATCTTTTACCGTAAATTGAGGCATATAGGTTTATGGCTGTGGATCGATTCAAGATTTGAATTATTCATTAAATAAAATATGTTTTTTCGTCAACAGACTGATATAAAGTTAAACACTCAAGATTTTGCTTATGGAGTGAAGGGATTTCATCCATCTGAGAATTTTGGAGGTAGAACTACGTCTTTTTTTGTGTATTGGGCTAAAATTTAAAAAAAAATCTTATTGCGACCGTCACGAAAAGCGTTCAGGTTTTGACCGTGAATATCTCAGTCGTTTCTCCAACAAATTTCAAAATGTTTGCCCCAATCGATCGGAAATATTTCCACGCGTCGATTCCAATATCGAAAACTATTGATTTTCAACATTAAACTATTTAAAATAATGCAAATATAAAGTGATGTCTAATAATTTCGTTTTGCAGAGTAAATTTACTACATGCCAACTATTTTCCTATCACAGACTTCAAATGTAAGTGAGGGAGATCTCATTGAGATGCAGCAGAGAACGATATAAAAGGGGTACACCTTCGCTCCTCTACCATCCACCAACTGATGCGAGCTACTAATATCCTCAAACGGAACAGATCCGTTGGAAAGACATCTGCCATGGCACTGTAAGACGTCGAAAAGGCGTTCGAAAATGTCTGGCACGATGGTCTGGTTTTTAAGCTGCATCGCTACAACTTCCCGATTTTTCTTGTTAAGATAATCAAGAACTATCTATTGGACAGATCATTCCGGATCTTTCTGAACAATTCCCATTCTGAAACGTTCAACGTTGATGCTGGTGTTCCCCAGGGTTGCCTCTTAGGTCCTATCCTATTCAACATTTTCACGTCAGATGTTCCTCCATTCGAAGTCACCTCGACTCATTCCGCCACGAGATGTCAAAGTCCACCTCTGTAACACTCCGATCGATTGGTCGGGGAATTAGTCTACCTTGGTCTTACCCTAGATAACAAGTTGTTGTTTCGATCGCATGTTGACAAAACATCAAATAAGTGTAGGCCCTTGATAAGATCTCTGTATCCGCTGATCAACAAAAAGTGCACTAGGGGGCGACCCCGACGTAGTGGTTAACATCCATACCATCTCACCCGGACAATTTACGAAAATACCCAAAAGAGGTATTTGAGTGATTACGACGGGAGATGAACCAGTCCGAGGCTGAAAATCTCGATAATCAAAACTCAAAAAAAAAAAAGAAAGTCCACTCTATCGACCAAGAACAAGCTTGCGGTCCATAAACAAATCATTCTTCCCGTGGTCGAGTATTGTTTGCCAATCTGGGAGGGTTGCGCCAATTGAAACTACAGGTAGTTCAGAACACCATCCTTCGGATGATTCCGAACTGTCCTCCTGAATATTTGAGATCCATGGCCTGGCTGGTCTACAGACTCTCAGCGAGAGAAAAATCATAGTCCTGGAAAGGTTCAGAGAATCCTGCCTGAGGTCACCACATTCAATCATCAGACAGATGATAAACTAGATTTAAGTTATTGTAGTTAGGAAGGTTATCAATTTTTTCAAATTAAACACACTCCCACGAGGGAAAAGCATATGATACGTTAAACTACACCAATCAATTATACTCGAACTAATAACTAAGGACTGTTCAGTAAAGGTAGTGGACACCTGTTTATCAATGGTTAAGGGTTAAAACTTAACAAAAATTGTAGATTTTCGCTCAGTGTGTAAAAACATTGTTTACTTTGGCAACACACCTGAAAAATAAAAAAAAAGTGAGAAATTTCGAACGATTGGTCGCATCAGCTTATCAACTCGCAGATAAATTCTGCACAAATGGTTTTCCGAAAAGTTGTCGTTTCGATATTTGGAAAAAAGCGTGAAGTGCACTAAATCTACAGTGTTCAAGATTGTTGAGAAGTTTGAAGAAACATGGTCTCTTGAAGATTTACCGAAAATAGGCGGTACGCTTTTTCAAATTGCATAAACCGTGTTCCGTTCGTAAAATTGCTAAAGAAGTGGACAATAGCGTTGGAACTGTGCAGAATATCAAAAAGCATAACAATATCAGAACCTACAAGAAGCAAAAAGCACCCATAAGGACGGATTCACAGAAAGCTTCTTCTAAAATCCGGTCACGGAACTTGTGTGACGTTCTTCTCAAATACGTCAAATAGGATACCAGCACACTCCCGGAGCCGCAACTTTTCAACGCTGAGCAGAAGACATATGTGCATAATGATGTGCGATACGGTAGCCCTAAGTTTGCACCTTTAAAACTGAAAAAATGATCCATGGAAAATTGAAAATCGTTCTATAAAAAACGCATTTTTGACCCATAAACTCTGATAAAAATCCATAAAAAATAGGAATGATCCCTAAAATTCATCAATTTGATCCATATTTTTAACAAAACTTAGCAATAAAAGTTCAAAAATTTACCGTTAAATATCAAGGGAATGATATATAAGATTGTTCGGATTACCCATAAACATATTGCGAATGCTCCTTAAAAGGTTCAAAAACTTTCCTTAAAACTGCACAATTGATCCATAGAATTTAAAATTTGTGCACTAACATGTGTACATATTATCCATAAATTATTGAAAATGTTCTATAAATTAATTGCCAATGATCTATAATAGTTTGTGTAACAAACCATACTCTTCAATAAATGATACGATGTTGTCGGAAGCATTGACCGCTTTTTGCTGCCTTAGTTTTTCAATCCTCAATACAATACAATACATTTTACAATCTTTATGGATCAAAATTTAAAAAAATAGGGCCCCAACCTAGAAAAATGCAGGCATAATTTATACATAATACCATATGGTTTGGTGAACAAAACAGATTTACTATGTATCACTTTTACAAGCTTATTGTTCATTATTGATCGTTTTACGGATCATTGGCAATTTATTTATGGAAAATTTCAAATACTTTATGGAACATGCGTATATATTTTATTGTACAAAGGTTACATTCTATGGATCAATTTTACAAGTTTAAGGAAAGTTATTTAACCTTTTACGGAAAATTTGCAATACTTTTATGGGTAATTTGTACAAATTTATCGATCATTTCCTAGATAAATAACGGAACATTTTTGACATTTTGTTGATAAATTTTCTGTAAAGAATGGATCAGATTGATGAATTTTATGGATCATATATTTTTTTTTATGGATATTCACCACAGTCTTTTGTGTCAAAAATACGTTTTTCAATGCACGGTTTTCAATTTTTTATGGATCGTTTACTACTTTTTATAGGCAAAAGTATGTTTGCCTGTGCGATACATCCGAACCGACAAATTTGGGAAAAAGGTTTTGGTGTGGCAAGCCATTTGCTCCTGTGGTTTGAAGAGTTCTTCATATTTCTCAACGGGAAAATTATAGAACGGATTCTACCCATCTACCGAAAGAATACGGATCCTCCATTGATGTGGCCGGATCTAGCATCTGTTCACTACGCTTCTTCTACGTTGGAGATGCTCTAGAAGGAAAAGGTCGATTTTGTCGAAAAATGCCAAAATCCCCCAAACTGCCCTGAACTGCGTCCTATCGAAAGATACTGGGCAATAATTAAGCAACATCTTAAGAAAGACGGAAGAAAAGCAAGCAATGTTGATTGCTTCAAGAAAATTTGGTCTGTAGCACAACGGAAAGTTACGGAGAAAGTTGTGTAGAATCTAATGGGAGGTATCAAGAGAAAAGTCCGAGCGTTCTTCAGAAATGAGAAGTAAATATTCAAAACCCACGTGAATTCGGTCATATGTATATTGATTTTCATTTATATAAAGCAAACTTATGAATTTGTTCGAAATAAATATTTTCCTTTAAGAAACAGGTGTCAGTTTTTTTTAAAATGAGCAGTCCTTAATCACAAAGAAAATTCAGATTTGTTTTCTGAGAGATAACCATTTTAACTAATGGCCTTTTTTCGGACCATATTAATCTGTGATCTCAGCATAAACCATTCAATTAAATATTTGCTATGAACTTTCAGTTTGAAAGCTACAACTGTTTTAAAAATTGTGCAATTTCGTTCAGTTCTGTTAATAAAACGTACTTATCACTCGATGTCACAATTTCATTAATATCGCGCTAACGTGACCGCTTGGTCACCGACCTTTTTCGAGATAATTTATTTCTTGAGCGTGAAGAAGCGTGCACTTGATCTTCTTCACCTGTAGTAGGATGTAAATTAATGCTAAACACCAAATGACTTTTTTCTCTCGACTTCCTTCCCAGCCATTCGAGGAGAGTGTCTCTTGCTTCATAATTTGATAAGTTTATTTTAACGACTTTCAGCAAGGCAACCTTACCACACTGATAAAACATTCCACTTTCGGTTGGAATCAGGAGGATTTCACTTTCGTTTGTAAATTTACATAAATCCGGATCGGTCCGGTGAGATGGACCATCGTCGTAGTAGGCCTGTTTGGGCGTATCTTCTTCAAACTCAAAGCAAGCTGGGTTTTGGTAACTTGTTTACACCGCTGTTGGAACACATTGGCCGCTATCAACAGGCATGAGAGGCGAGCACACAGGTGAGCGAGTGAGTTTTAAGGAAAAAAGTGAAACCATCATCAACCTGACCGGTTTTAATAGCGGAATCAATCGGATGCCCTGTCGTGCCTCTTCACACACAATAACGGATCAAACAAAAGCAGAAAGGGATTTTTTTCTCTGTTTGGTTTATTTCCAGATGACAAGTGGAACATTATGTAAAAAGGCAATCCGAGGCGCAACCGTGTTGTTAGCGGACCGCTTGGTTGCTTTGTTGTGGGCTCATTTTCTTCCACTTGACAGGTTCGAAACTTCGAAAGTTCAATTTGGCCGACAACAGGTTCTGTAATAAACGGGGAAAGGGAGGGGAGGCGATTGTTGAAGGAAAATAAATATAAGGAAAACCAGAAGTGTTAATATTTTTGCGTGACCTACATCTTAGCGCAACTACGGTGGCTAGTTTTGGAGGTATGTATGAGACGAGGGATGTGGTTAAAATTTAATCCATCTGTCAAAATTGATTATTTTTTGAACCGGTCATAATGATGATGTTAAATGCAATTTTCGAGTTTAACTCGGAGAAACACACCATCAGAGCTACTTTAGATGATTCACGTGTGTCGTCTTTACGGATGAAGCGGTTGCATTACTTCAAGCGAAGTTTGTGTTGCTGTGATTGAAGGGAATAATATCATTATTTATACATGGATAAGCGTCGAAACAGATTAGGTGGCAGTATATTTCAACAAAAGTTGAAATTTTTTGTGTGCCAGTGATATGGCAGTTCGATTATGTATTATTCACCACTTTCTCCTGATTAAAAATTACATTGTTATAAAGTACTTCCTTCGCATCCGATTTTTCAATCCGGCATCTAGTTTTTCATGTCAGCGTTTAACAATTGCTCAACATTTCTAGAAACTATGTATCAAATGTTAGTTCTAAACCATCCACACTGCTTCGTGACTTCTGTTGTAAATTTCAAAATACCCCTAACTTTGACCTTCCATCTTTCACGTACAACATATCCAAACAGCCATTGAACCGTAACCTATGGCAACGAAGAACGAATCTGCCACGCACGAAAACAATGTGTACCTTCATCGAGAAGTTCTAGTTCACCGAACAGATCAAGTCACGATCTGCACCGAATTTGCGCAATCGGCCATGTGTCATCGCTCCGCAGCCAAGTTGCATTCACATTTGAATCTCCAGATGGTGACACTTGTCGTTGACCTCTTTGGCCTGCTGTGTGTCGCATCATGCAGCGACACGAACATTCTACATGAAAGGCACCTCATGTGAAGTCACCTTGGGACTAACATCAAATTTTGTCCGGTAATTGACTGTTTATTCGTGTACGCCAAATGGCCCCCGAAAGGCTCGTTGGTATATCCGTACTGGGGTTCTTTACAATGAGAGTGCGGCTTTTCGACGACCATCGTTGTTGGAAAGGCCACCATCATCGAACGCCAACGGGTCGTATGATTTCTGCGGTTTTCTTTGGTTGGCACAAGAAAAGTGACGGTAAAAGGGTAGTTTTCATTCGACAGGCATGTATGAATTCATACGGGGAGATGAATGTTGTTTTGCGAGATGCGCTCGGCGACTCCTTTCTAAATTTACAAATCACTGCTGCAGACGGCCGGCGGCACTTGCTTGTATCGTCAAACGAGACGGAATGGTAAAATGAGCTGCCATCACATCAGGTGTGAGACTAATTGAGAAGTCTTACTACTTAGGTTTCAAAATGTTTAGCTAAACTGCAGACTTTTTGAGCCGCAGCAAAATCTTCCACGGAGTGATGAAGACATATTGAAAAATGATACGGTGAGTTGTAAGAGTGCGAAAATTGTCTGTCGAATGAATTGATATCTGAGCGTTGAATAAATATAAGATGTAATATGATTGGGTTACAATGGAAACATTGGAAGCTGTCAAATTTCTTAGCAATGTTTGCACTTATACAGTCCTGAATAATGCTCACTATAGATTGTTGAGGTAACACGCAATAGCTATAATAGCGACAAATATCAGAATTGTTTCGTTCCATAAACAATTGTTAAAACAATAAATCATTGTTTTCGCAAAAACAGTCTTCAAAAGCGAAAAATTCTGACATACATATCCAAAACATAGGCAAGACACTCTTCGATTCGCATAGAGTTTATTCCATGTGCAATGTTTGAAAGATAACCTATTTTAAAACGGTTCAGAGCACTTTTCATTTTAGACTAGAGGGTGGAACGGTGAAAAATGGGCAAAAATATCGAATGCATACTTATGATGTTATTATATAAATGATCAATTTCAATTTGTTTTGTAGCTTTTATTTGTGTCATATCAAAAGATGTGATTGAAGATGGTGATTGTGATTTTCTTGTAGCTCAATCAAACACATGTTCATGTTGTTATTGAATGTGCAATGGTCTTTTCAGTCTTTCGTTGTTTGAAAGCGTTTTGAATAGAGAGCTGTGATAGATTATTTTTTTTATTGAAATCTTTGCTTAGTTTCTGGAACGTTAATAGTTGTTTTAGTAGTTACCATCAGAATCGCTCTCTTGATCAGGGGTGAACATGATCTTAAGCTTCACACCAGCGCACGAAGTGCTTATTAGTTGACAACACTTTACGTCATCACATTTATTCACTCTTTTACATACATTTAAAATTTGAGGCATCAGTTTTCTTCGACTTCTTGTTCTTAACCTTTATGTGTTCAACAGGGTACCTTTTCATGTTTTACATTACGAAATTTAATAGTTTATTTTGAAACAGGAAGCTAAAATTCAGTGACATCTTAATAAAAGTTGAAAGGCAACTTTTTGCATAAAAACATTTCATATGGTAGCAAGGGGGGGGGGGGTCCAAACGGGGGGAGTTCGATATTTTTACCCCTTATGTGATTGACATGTGATTGAATCAGAATAGCAGAGAATCGAACAAAGCAAAACAATAAAACACGATATCACAATGAAGTTTGACAGCTGTGGCCATTTGGCAGTATGTTGGTTTTCATGGTAGCCAATAGGTTTTATGAAGGTTCTCAAGTGGTCATAACTTCTATCACTAAAACATTTTCAAAATCTGTATGGTCTTATAAAGATTTTATAAACTTGTTTTCACAACCGTCTATAGAGTGGGCCACTTTGTACAAATTTTGGCTTTAATGAAGCATAGAGGCGGTGTTGGTAGACAAAACAGTTTTGAATGCAGTTTTATCAACAAAGCCGGAGAGAGTGCTATATGGCTGGACAAAAACCAAAATTGTAGCTTGGGTTTTGACATCCATTCCTGAAAATTCAATAGATGTTCCAGAATTGTGTCTCCGTACAAGAACACTGCTCCGAAAAAACATGGATTTAAAGGAACCAAATGAGTTCAAATGATCATTGCCGATAATTTCCTTGAAACAAATGAGTTTATGAATTTAACGATGCCAAAAGACTTTAAATCGGTCAACAATTGCCAGATTGATAATCATTTGAATTTGGTGGGTACCCGGGTACCCTGTCGATCACTTAAAGGTGTTTTTTTTTGTCGAAAACATTAGGGTTAATCTTCTAAAGGTTCATAGAAGTTCATACTCTCAAAAATGTTAGGAAACTCAGGTAAAATGTTATCTCCTAGGCGCCCATTAAAAACCACTCCCGGCGAGGACTGGCGGTTGAGCCTAGCTATTTAGTACTGTATTCGGAGAAAATGCCAATGCAGATCCCACGGTTTCCTGGAAGGTAAGACCTTGTTATTTGGAAAGTAGGAGGTTGGTGTCAGGCCCTGTGAGCCAAATCGTAAAGAAATCTTTCAACGGAGTCAACAAGGAAATACGGACCGGAAATATTTGCGAAGACCACAGCGAAGAAAAAGGACTTGCAATTGTAAACTCGGTACGTGGAATTGTATATCTCTCAACTTCATCGGAAGCAACGAATACTCTCCGATGTACTGAAGGTCCGTGGGTTCGACATCGTAGCGCTGCTGGAAGTGTGTTGGAAGGGGTATATGGTGCGAACGTTTAGAGGTAATCATACCAACCCCCAGAGCTGCGGCAACACGCGTGAGCTGGGAACAGGTTTCACCGTGACCGGTTGGTGGCCGATTGAGTTTAGGATCAAGGGTCGGTTCTTCAGCTTTAGCATAGCCAACGTGCACAACTCACACTACGGAAGCACTGATGATGACAAGGACGCATTTTCCGCGCAGCTTTAACGCGAGTACGACCGATGCCCAAGCTGCAACTTCAAGATCATCATAGGAAACCTGAATGCTCAGGTTGACCAGGAGGAGGAGTTCACACCGACAATTGGGAATTTCAGCGCTCACCAGCTGACGAACGACAACGGCCTACGACTTATTGATTTCGCCACTTCTAAGAACATGGCCATTCACGGCACTTCTCCGATATTATCGACGTCAGAACCCACCGTGGCGCTAACATTGACTCTGATCACCACCTGGTAATGGTTAAAATGCGCCAAAAACTCTCCGTCATCAACAATGTACGGTACCGACTGCCGGCTCGGTACGACCTAGAGAGACTGAAACAATCGAATGTCGCCACTGAGTACGCGCAGCATCTTTAAGCAGCGTCTCCGGACAAGGGTGACCACAATGGGGCCCTTCTTGAGGACTGCTGGAGTACTGCCAAAGCAGCCATAAACAACACAGCTTAGAACATCGTCGGGTATGTAGAACGGAGTCGACGGAATGATTGGTTTAACGAAAAGTGTAGGAAGATTTTGGAAGAGAAGGAAGCAGCGCGGGCAGAATGATGCAGCAAGGGATCCGGCAGAACGTGGAATACTACAAATGGAAGTAAAAACAGAAGACCCGCCTTTTTCAGGAGAAGGTGGATGAAAGAGGTGGAGTGTCAGGAGATGGAGCAGCTGAACCTGTCAAGAAACATGAAAGTTCTACCAGAAGCGCTCAACGCAATCCGCAAAGGCTTTGTGCCGCGAGCCAAAATGTTCAGGGATAAGGATGGAAGCATCTCGTTGGATGGAAGTGAGGTGATTGATGGTGGAGGCAGCACTTCGATGAACACCTGAATGGCGCGGAGAACGTAGACAGTGAGGAAGCAATAACTTCATCAGTACAGCAGATGAGGGCAATGAACCCGCTCCCACGCTGAGAGAACCCAGTAAACACAAGATCGCATATTATAACGGATATGAGTATAACGTGGAGGGATATGCGTACATTTAACATGGAGTTAAATTAACGAATGAACGTATATCGCCTCCACGTTGTACTCATATTCGCTATAATATGCGATTCTGTGTTGTCTGGGAAGTTAGGGGAAGCCATCCAACAGCTCAAGAACAATAAGGAAACTGCTAAGGATGGTATCGGGCTGAACTAATCAAGATGGGAACTGAACTCATCAAGATGGGTTGGCCATTTGTTTGCACTGGCAGAATCTGGGAGACAGAACAGCAACGGGAGGAGTGGAAGAAAGGTGTCATACGCCCCACCTACAAGAAAGGCGAAAAGTTAGAGTGTGAGAAATCCTGAGCGATCACCACTCTGAATACCTCCTACAAAATGCAATCCCAGATCATCTTCCATCACCTATCACCTATAACGAATGAGTTCGTGGGAAGTTATCAAGCCGGCTTCGTCAATGGCCGCTCGACAACGGACCAGATCTTTGCGGTATTTTGCATTCTCCAGAAATGCCGTGAATTCCAGGTCCCTATACCACCAGGCCCGGGAAGCTCACAAGAATGATTAGAGCAACAATGGACGCTGTACAAAGCTGCGTGAATATTTCAGGCGAACAATCCAGTTCGTTTGAATCTTGTCGGTGACTGTGATAATGTGAAGGAATTTCTTGCCTTCTGCTTACTATCGCCCTAGAAGGTTTCATGCGACGAGCCGGGTTTAACAGCCGGGGTACGATTTTCACGAGATCCAGCTGTTTTGCTTTGAAGATGATATGGACATTGTCGACCGAACATTAGGAACGCTGGAGGAACTGTACACCCACCTGTTATTTTTGTCACTTTGGTATTCTCCCATACGCGCAGTAACGATCTATGATGATATTGTTTTGGAAGGAAATTAATTCTCATCACCGTGAGGCTCCAGGAGTGGACAGTATTTTTTTTTGTTAGAAAAAAGATGTGAAAAGAAAGTATTGATAGTTCCTTTAAAGCAGGTTGTGAAAACTGAATAGAAGTATAGTAGTTTGAAATTGAGCGAAGAGCATTTGTTAAGCAGTTTTTCGAAGCTTGACTTACTCTTGAACTCCCCCTCTAAAGTGTGTTTGTACTGAGAAAATAAAATTATTTTGTATTAGGTGCGCAACTAAGTTCTCGCTGTTTTTTGGTGAAAAAGGAACTTTATTTTGAAAACAAAGGTTACAAACGAATTATTCAAAGTATAGCCCATCACTAGCTACGACTTTTTCCCATCTCTCTGGTAGAACGTGAATACCATTTCGATAGAACTGTTCGTCTTTTGATGCTATCCAAGAATCAAGCCATTTTGAGATGTCATCATATGAGTGGAATTGCTGACCAGTGAGACCATGTGCCATCGAACGGAACAAGTAATAATCGGACGGTGCAATATCAGGAGAATATGGCGGGTGGGGTAGGACTTCCCATTTGAGCGTTTCCAAGTAGGTTTTCACGGGTTTCGCAACGTGAGGTCGAGCGTTGTCATGCTGAAGAATCACTTTTTCGTGTCAGTGCTCGTATTGTGGACGTTTTTCGTGCAGTGCTCGGCTCAATCGCATCAATTGAGTTCGATACCGTTCCCCGGTAATGGTTTCGTTTGGTTTCAACAGCTCATAATAAATAACACCAACTTGGTCCCACCAAATACACAGCATAACCTTCGCAGCGTGAATATTCGGCCTAGGCCACGATGTTGAAGCATGCCCGGGCAGTCCCCATGAATGTTTCCGTTTTGGGTTACTGTAATGAATCCATTTTTTGTCACCCGTCACAATGCGATGTAGAAAACTCTTCCTTTTTTGCCGCTGGAGCAGTTTTTCACAGACGAAAAAACGACGCTCAACATCTCTTGGCTTCAAATCGTAAGGAACCCAAGTTCCTTGCTTTTGAATCATTCCCAACGCATGC
The DNA here is from genome assembly GCA_024533555.2 of Aedes koreicus. Classification (NCBI taxonomy): domain Eukaryota; kingdom Metazoa; phylum Arthropoda; class Insecta; order Diptera; family Culicidae; genus Aedes; species Aedes koreicus. Next base: position 227,990 of record JAHHFK020003156.1, on the reverse strand, counting down.
AATCGCTTAGAAACGGCTTGGCGGGAAACTCCTAATCCTGAACCAAGCTCTTCTTGCGTTTGACACGGATCCTCATCGAGCAATGCCTCCAATTCAGAGTCTTCGAAGTTTTTTGGCCTTCCTTCACGCGGACGATCATCAACACTGAAATCACCGTTTTTGAAGCGACGAAACCAATCACGACACGTTGTTTCACTCATAGCAGCATCACCGTAAACTTTTTGGAGCTCTCGATGTGCTTCAGCCGCCGTTTTCTTCGAATGAAAGAGGAAAATCAACACTTCCCGCAAATGACGATTATTTGGCACGAAATCAGACATCTTCAAACAAAGTGGTTTGTTTATCATATGTCTGAGCTTAGTTTATGATGCTTGACATGTACAACATTCGACCAGCACTTACTACTGGCGCCATCTATTGATAACCAGCGGGAACTTAGTTGCGCTCCTAATATTTTGTTCACACCTGCTGGAAAAACTCGAAAGGCATATTAGTTGATTAGAGTTTTGGGAATTAAAGCATTTACAAACGCTATGGCGCGAGCCAAATCCTAGCAGCACACTTGTTGCAAATCAGTTGAAGTTACTTGAATGTAACTCAAATATGTCACAAGCAAGGTAATGCAACCAATTATGTCAGTTTTGTGTTGCTAGGGAAATGTATCGGGATAAGGTTGGAGGAATCTTTGAATAAGGTTTTTAGGAATGAGGTGATCGTAAGGTGGAAGCAGCACTACAACGGACAAATGAATGGCGCAGAGGCGGAACATCAAGACAGCAGGAGAAATGACTTCATTGGAACGGTGGATGAGCTTAAGAACAACAAGATTATGGAAGGATAGTATCAGAGTGGAACTTATAAAAATGTGCCTGGATAAGATGGCAAATAGTCTGCGCCACCTCAGGATTTGGGATATAGAACAGGTAACGGAGGAGGGGAAAGGGTGAGTTATATAAGTAGGATAAGTAGGAATGTGAGATCTACCGAGCGATCACTATTCTCAACGCGGCCTACAAAACACTTTCCCGGATCGTCTTTCGCCGTCTATCGTCAATAGCAAGCAATTATCAAGCTAGTTTTGTGGACGGGCGATCGACAACAGATCAAAAATTTACGTTGTGGCACATCCGCCAAAAAGGTTTCAAATATCAAGTTCCTACGCACCACCTACTTATCGAATTTCAAGGCCGCATACGATATATTTAATCGTGAAGATCTTTGGAATATTATGGACAAGAACGGGTTTCGCGGGAAACTGACTAGACGTATCAAGGCTACGATGAAGGGTGTTCAGTGCTGTGTGAAGATATCGTGTGTGTTATCGTATTAGTTTGAATCATGCTAAGGACTTCGGCAATGCGATGGTATTTTCTGCCTTCAGCTCAACATTGTGCTAAAAGGTATTTATTTATTTATTAATATAATTGCAACTCATAAAACATCTTATTGAAATGTATTGGGGAAAAGCCATGTGGCGTAAAAACTCCCTATCTCTAAACCGTACACTACATTAAAATCAACAAACATAGAAGGAATACAAAGCAAGTAAAACAAAATTAATTCTACTACACTTGTCAGTATAAGTAAAATTAATCTTTCGTGATGGAATCAGTCGTCTGGTATCTTCGCCATCAATGCCAGTACGTAGTAAATGCCACCATTTCTGAACTAACGGTTCTATATCAAACTATGCTGAATCCGGTGACGGAAGGCCTCAGCGGAACAGTTGAAGTCAAATAGAGCGTAGAGTTCATTAACGCGCGACGACATGAATCGAATTGGATCGTGTTGGCCGTAGTTGGCAGCACGAATTCGGAGGTGCAAAAATTTTTTTGTTCGCAGAACTCGTTCAGGAGCGTAGATAAAGAGTTCAGCCAGAATTCCTGGAGAGTCGGTTTCACCTAGCAGCACCCCCCCCCCCCTCACCAACCCCCCCCCACCCCTCCCCACAACCCCCTACCCCCCTCACCTCCACCCTTATTCTCTTCCCATCACCCCATCCCCCCCCCCACTCCCCACCCCCCCCCCCCCACCCCCCCCTTCCCTTCCCCTCCCCCTCCCACCTACTACCCCTCCCACCACATCACCCCCCCCTCCTACACCCCCCCCTCCCCCGCCCCGTCCCCCACCCCCTCCCCCCGCCTTCTCCACTTCCTTTTCCCCCCCCAACCAACTTTTTCCCCTAAACCCCAACCCCCCCCCCACCTTTCACACCGCCCTCCTCTCCCCCCCCAACCCCGATCACTCCCATGTCTCTTTCCCGCCCCTTCCATTCCCCCCCTTTTTCTCCCCCACAACTTTGGTTCCCTATGTTTAATTTTACGTTTCCAAACCCATATTTTTCCGTGCCCCTAAGTTAATCCCAACTTTCTTTCAATTATTTGAAAACCGATATTTTATTCATATAAAAAATTGATCCTTTATTGTACGAGGTTAAACTTGAACATAATGAAGACCGGATGAAATTTAAGTTATTCCTTCACGAATTTTCGAACTTTGGATCGAATGCTCTTCATCAAGTTCCGGACAAGTGTTGCATCGCATTTTTTGGACGCTTGAGCCCAAATTTTTTTGAACTCCTGCATGTTCCCAGCTGCCTTACCAGTCTTCTTGAAGACCCTCTTCACGATTGCCCAGTAACGTTCGATGGGTCGAAGCTGAGGGCAATTTGGTGGATTGATATTTTTCTCAACGAAATCTATACCCTTTTCCGCAAGCCAATTGAGAGTGGTTTTGGCATAGTGAGCCGACGCTAAATCCGGCCAAAACAGTGGAGGTGTACTATGCTTCTTATATAAAGGCAACAATCTCTTCTGGAGACACTCAGATCGATAGATTTCCGCATTTATAGTTCCGGTAGTGTAAAAAATGGTTGACTTCAAACCACAGGAACATATTGCTTGCCATACCAGTACCTTTCGACCGAATTTCTCCACTTGAATCGACCTGTCCGCATCGCTCACATCCTCCTCAACGACAGCAGTAAAGTATTGTGGACCTGGAAGGGTTTTTGAGTCCTTCTTTACATAGGTCTCATCGTCCATCAAAACGCATGCATCCGGACGCTGCAAAAGACGCGAATACAATTTCCGGGCCCTTGTTGCTGCTCGCTTCTTCTGTTCTGCACTTTGTTTCGAGATTTTCTGCTTCTTGTAGGTCTTCAGGTGGTTTCGCCTCTTGATACGCTGGATCATTCCGACACTCGTTCCTGCTTTTTTGGCCAAATCACGTATTGACATTGATTTGTTCTTCATGATTGGAGAAACCACTTTCTGCTCCAGTTTAAGGTTGGAAGAACCGGGTTTTCTGCCTCTTCCTGGTAGCTCATCCAAAGAATAGTGTTCCCCAAACTTATTAATGATGGTTTTAACACTCGCATGATGAATTCCAAACCGCTTCGCCAATTTTCGCATAGTAATACCCTTCTCACTTAGCCATGTGTCCAGAACCTTAATTTTCACTTCCTTTTCAATACGCGACATTTTGAAAACGCAGAATTTGAACCGCACAAACAAGTAAACAAAAGAAAGCTGACAGTCAAACGCACAGCATGCAGTGTTCAGAGCATGAAAAACCATCACAAATACATGAGTACTACGCAAATGTATGTGGATAGCTTATATTCGATACACTCCTTACACCAAGCTGAAACGTGAAACAAGAAAGGTTGGATTAAGGAGGAATACGTCGAAGACTAAGTATTTGCTGGCAGAAGGAACCGAGCACGAAGGTGCTCGCACAGGCAGAAGTATGATTATCGACCAAGATGAGTTTGAGGTGGAAGATGAGTTTGCGCACTTCAGATCATTGGTGACGTCGGATAACAACTGCAGCAGAGAAATTCGGATACGCATAGTAGGCGGAAGTCGTACTTATTATGAAGACCCAAAGGTCTGGTAAACTTCATTGCCATACTTAGTGTACCGTGTACAAGACGCTAATAAGACTGGTAGATCTCTACGTTCATGAAAGTTGGCCAATGACCGAGGAGGACCTGCAAGCAATTGGAATTTTCGGTGTATGTGAAAACGGCGTTTGGTGAAAAAGAATGAACCACGAGCTGGCGCAACTCTATGGCGAATACAGTATTCCGAAAGTCACTAAAGTTGGAAGGGTATAATGGGCGGGACACGTTGTAAGGATGGCAGACAACATTCCCGCAAAAATGTTGTTTGTCTCTATTCCGGCCCGTACAAGACATAGGGGAGCGCAGCAAGTTAGGTGGTTAGACCAAGTGGAGACCTATGAAGTGTGGTACGCTCGAGAAACTGAACGGACGTTGGACCAGCAATAGTAAGTAAGTAACCAACGATGAAAGATCTATTTGAATGCTACGAAGGGGATTTTCATCTGTGTGAAAAAGGAATAACTAAGAATTTCGTATGTTGCACTGTTGAAGCTTATCTAGAAACCCAAGTTTCCACCTTCAGAGGCGTATAAAGCAGGAAAAGAAAAATCACTATTGAATATGATTGTGAATCTGTAAGATGATTACAGTGAAGTGAAGAAGTGAAAGTAACCTCATCCGTTTGGATAACTGGAAATTCAACTATGTATGAAAGTTCACCTCCCAGGTAACCAATAAGCATTAGCATATACAATAAAGTAACCCTAAATCTGCATTTCAGATGCTACAAGCATTATATTAACATTATATCAGCATCTAGAATGCTATCTGTTGTAAAGTTGAAATTCAAATGCACTTTAAATGCTTGTAGCCCGTAATAAGCATTTCGAATGCAAAATAGCATTAAGAAAGCATTATCATAGCACTGCAGTAAAGCAGCCGTATATTGGGCCAAAACCGTTTTGCATTTAAGGCGACTTTATTGCTTGATAGGCTGTCGTTAAGACGCCTTGGAACTGTTTATTAGTTACTTGGGCTATTTTCGACAATCTAAGCAGAATCCGCCTTTTTAAACATTCATTCGCAACATCATGCACACTTCTGACGTTTCCGTTTGTTCACATTTATTAGTTCGTTGCTCCTATATCAGGTGTTTTATTGTACGCAGATGGGAAAATATACTGAATAAGAGATTTGCCGGAGCTGACATTTCCCCAATGTCTTTTTAACCCTTGTTCAACTTGCATAGAAATTTGAACAACTTTTCAAACGTGAAACGTTCAATAGACATTGCTTAATAATTTTCTCAAATATTCAAATAACAGTCCTTCCAATTTTATAGTAGTCCCCACTGTCCCGATTCCTTGCTAGGATCAATATTTAATAAGCCAATACAACGTCACAAAACAAGAAATCTCGAAATTAGGAAATAACAACGATTGAAGTAGAAATAAACTGAACATCTTACGTGCTTATAAAATATGGAACAATCGTAGAAATTTAGAGAACGTTTATTTAGATTTTGAGTTGCAAAAATTTGTGGAATTCATGTCATAGTCAGGTAGCGTCATTAACTTCACTTTTTTTAAAAACACTTTAGAAAAAGGTTTTTGGGAGTGTATTTGTAGAATGATTATTATTGAAAAGCTAGAAAAATTCAAGCTAACACTTCACATGATCGCATCAAAATAAAAAAAAACACAAAACACTTTTTTACTATCCCTAGCAAAGAGAACAAATTCCTTTAAATTCCACATGAAAAACGTCATTCAGGTAATAATTTAGGAGAATTATGAGGAGTTTGGAGATTTTCATTTAGATGTTTCAGTCATGAAATGATGTGGAGCTTTTTGGAAAATTCTTGACATCGATCTTTTGACTTCTTTTTGTAGATTGATATGTAGGATATATTTAAAATTCGAAAGGGTTTTTACAGTTCAAGAGCTTCACGCCAAAAACGCACACAAGATTCTGGCAAATGATTTTTTTGTTGGTCAACACCACATTTCAATTTTTTTTTCCAATGCTCCTTCATCTATTGAATTTTGCTATTATTTTTATTATTATAATAGGATTACAGCTCTTGAGCTCAGCAACTTTTTTCATACTCTTGATAATTGTTTCTTTAATTTTATTCATGAGGAAATGCAAACATATCATCAGCATTGCGAGAAAGATAAATCACGTTTAAATATTTACATCTGTATGCATTCGAAAACTTGAATCAACCCGGACAACAGAGCGAAACAAAAAACACATGTCTGTGCAAATCAATCAACCGAACCGTTTCCATCGAGTACCGTGTCCGGATAACATCTTCCGAAAATTAATTGTATTCTCATTATATCATCACGATGAACATTAATAACAGGCTATTTTTCGTTTGTTTTTCATTCGACTATGCCGAAAGGCTACGTGGCGGGAGGAGGTGGCGTTGTTTTCGCATTTCCACACCCAAACGATCCATTTCGATTCCGAGCTGCTCCACGCTGTGGCCACTGCTGCCCAGACAGGCAGCGATTGTTTTGCCGAAGCCGTAACGAACCGTGGGAATCGATTTGAATTGCCATCGAAACGCTCAGGCACCCAGTGCCAGTGTGGAGTGTGGCCTACGAGAATATTAGTTATAGGAAGGTAGGTACTTCCGATAGGCCCTAAGCGGTCAGCGGTTGTCGGATCTTGCCACCTAAGAGGAGGTTTGCTTCGATAGCTATCTCGGAGAAAGGAGATTGGCAGATGGGGGTCTCTTGACTGGATGGGTTGAAAAATACTTGATCAATTTATAACAGGTTATAGAGCGAAAGACACGTGGTGTTAGTTTTATTGTTTTCCGTGTTTTGGCGTGGAAATGTTGAATGGGTTGTTAAGATTATTTACGATCGTAGCTTGAATTCGTTTTGTTGAAATTGATTGAACGAGGTACGCCAGAAACCGTTCAACGAATGGTTTGTTTCATAATACAGCGGAGATAGAATTCCCAGATTGAAGCTTCATCCCTCATCAATGGAGCCAAAAGGATCATGTTACTTTTATTTAAATAGGTTTTCAAAACACAATGATTTAAAAGATACCTTTCTTTCTGCGAGTCCTAAATAAATCGCTGACTAGAGTATATTTCAAGTATCAGACAATCGAAGTCCTGATTCGTCGACCCCTGCCAGGGTGCTAACTCAGAAAAACGAAAGAAAACAATTCACAAACGTGCTTTGCATGCCATCCTAGAAGCCAACTCATTAATTGAGCGTTTGACAAAAACAACTCGAGAAAACCAAAATTCAGGTCAAGCGACAAACCTGACAACAAAACGAAAAAAAAAAAAATCATACCACCGGTACCGATCAGCACAACTTGACTATTGCCCTGTCGCCATTAGACACATAAAATGATTATCAAACGACCTTCGCGGTCGGAATCGACACTCCGCTAGAAAATTACCAATTAGGCTAAAAAGTCGTAAACCATGGTCGTAAATCTCTGGTGGGTGGGTGGTTGGATAATGCTGGTACTTTTTAGCTTTTTGCACTTGAGTTTCCTTTATACATTACGATGTGTTTTCCCATATATGTAGAGCTGATGTACAATCAGGTCTACGACCCAGTTTCTATAAACAATGCATCTTCGTTCGATCAGATATGTCATACCAAGGATTTACGATGTTACGTCAGCCTGATTCGAACAAATAATGAAAATCTTTGAAAACATGCAACACCCGTTCCACTTAATTATGCCCATCAATGTAAGAGAGATCTAATTTGAATATTAACAGATCAAGCCGTACGTCAAACGAGTTCAGCCTGCATGGGAAACTCCTGGCCGCAGTAGCATCTTCTCCGATGGAAAAATCTGCGCTGGACGATAGCGACCGCCGGAGATTTTAGCTGTCCCAACTTGCAGGAGATGTTCGACAATAAATCTTAGAGGTGCGTTTCTCAACATCGACCGTTTGGAAATATCTCTGGTTTTGTATATAATGTATGTGAGGGAAAGTGAATAATGGATGTAATAAATATATGGAAGATTTAGGCAGGTGCAACTTACTGTTGACAAAATCTTCGATCCATTAAGCTAATCGTCAACAAATAACGAACTGAGACTCATAGCTTGCGTGAGAAAAGCCGACCGATGGTAAATCCGGGATGTTAATATTTGACGTAGTCAAGCGAGCAGAGGTAAAAAAAATCATGCCATGAACTTAAAGAAACACGCGTATGTTTCTCAACAGGTGCGACAGGGCCCACCTAGGAAGCAGCGTTACGATAGTCGGGGATACATTTGAGGTGGTGGAGGAATTCGTCTAGCTCGGATCCTTGCTGACGGCAGATAACGACAACAGTCGTGAAATCCGATGCATAATCAATCGAAATCGTGCCTACCATGGGCTCCAGCAAAGCTAGCGGTAAAACAAGATTCACACCCGCACTAAATGTAAAATGAAAGAAAAAAAAAAAAAAAAAAAAAAACGCTGATAAGACCGGTGGTTATCTACGAGTATGAGACGTGGACAATCCTCGAGGAGGACCTGCAAGCACTTGATGTTTTCGAACGTCACGTGCTTAGGAACGTCTTTGGCGGTGTGCATAAGCGTAGCCAGGGGAGGGGGCAGGGTAGGGCCGTTATCCCCCCCTAACTTTTGATTTTATTTTTAGATTTTTAATGTTTGTTTAAATTTTTTATTATTTATTTTTAATTTTTGTGAGATTGCCCCTTTACCTCAATGAAAAAGCGCGAAGTTGCCTCGATTTTGTTATAAGTTGTAGCAAAAAAGCGCAAAAAGAGGACATCCATGAGATTGTTTTATTAAATAGTAAAACCTAACCTAGCTAACCTAGTGTATTTAAAAAAATATCTCTAGCTTGTAATGTTAACTATGATTTAAGCATTGATTGATTTTTTTCCCGCTAGCTGAAAGTGGAAAAAGCTATGCTCAGTTCAATTTTCAGTTCTTGGCAATCAACAAACTTGATATTTCAACCAATGTTATAGCTTTCGGAAGCCAAATAACACTGGATCGAGAAACAAAATTCATTATTCATAGTTAGAAAGTGTAGCAACGGAAAATGTATATTTGAATTATTCATAATATGGGCCAAACCGATCAATGTTACCCCACTGTTCAACAATATCCCGTTTTACGGTACTGTAGTTTCGTATTATTGAGAATATACCTATGTTAATCATATCTTACAGTTTGATTCAGTATTTTGAAATATTTTTTCTGTATCCAAGAGATATTAATGGAGCACATGTTACGATATAGGTGAGACGAGACGAATCGTATCCGATTTTCAGGGCATGTAATTTGATAAGCCTGTGAGAAAGCAAGACAGCATGCTGATCAGTGCGAGAAGTTGCAGTGGTCTTATCCAATTCAAAGATTTTATCCCTTTCTATGAGCATGAGCAAGATAATGAGCATGATTGACCGCCCAAGGTTGCTACTCCGTTGCTAAAAGATCAGCTGTTATTACACAGAGAACCAACAAATGATGGTTGAGACTAGCATGCATCCTCAATGTGTAAGAACTGGTGATCCCAAACTAAGGCAATACTTGCGCCTGCTTCACACGAATGCAGGTCAAATAAGGAAAGGGTATGAATGTGTCGAAGTGATACTCGTTTTATTGGACGCCGAGACCGCCTCTGCACTTTCACGAGAAATCACTGGGATGGTGGATAACAGGATTGGGTGGCAGCAGGGTTCTTTTTGGTAAACGATAAGCTGAATTCATGCGGCGTTTAGTGAAATAATTAAGTATTAGTACCAATTTCTGATTTGAACCTATTTATACCAACAGTAAGGATGCTATTGGTGCCACTCACAAAGTGTGATGATGGTTTTTCATTGGAAAAACAAAAAGAATCTCCATAATGCTGGAAATCCGATTTGAGCCGATTTAAACCAACAGTAAGGATGGTATGGAGCCACTCACAAAAAGGTATAGTGGCTTACTTTCTCCAAGTGACACGGCGAGTATGGCAAACCAATATTATGGATGACAATTGATTGTGATCCTCATCACCCGTCCACCAGCCCGGCAAACCACCACATCTCACCAGGAAGCATTTTTGTAGTTTTTTTGCTGTGCTCACTCGATCGCTCGCATCACCGAATTAAAGATAACCGAAACAATACAAAACGCGCCATGCCCGATAGCAAAAAAGTAATTAAGCATCGAGCGTAATTAAGCATCGACAAAACTTTTCACAGCCGATGCTCGAAGCATACTCTTTTTCGTAAACTTTCAATTTTTACAACTGTATCAATCAAGTTGAAGTTTCTTAAGAACAATCTATGCTAATCCATTTAAAATTGCGATTGAGGGGTTTGGTAAAAATAAGAGTGCGTAGATGCATTTCGTGCCTTCTGGAAACTTTATGCTTCTTTTGATGTCCAGGCTCATCGGTTTAGCACCAACCGGGTGAGACTTGTTCCTATGTCCAATGATTTCATTATCTCCAATCTGCTCAACCAATCCCAATATATTGTGATATAGTGGACCGATTATTATAATTTGAGATAACTCAATGCAGACCTCTTACAAATTTGGCAGATCAACAGGCAGTCGGCGGAGACCCACCTGGTACCTCATAGCAAGCTGCTAAGAGTCGGTCCGGAAGATTCGAGAGCTACCCTCCCTTCAAAGATATTATCCGTTTCTATGGGAGAAAACGCGCTGAATTTGTGTTCGATGGTTCGGCGCGTGTTCGTTAATAGAATAATGTTTGTAACAAAACGGATCGCCGGATAGAATACAAACATAAGCACTCTGTTAACACTCGGTTTTATATGACAATGGCATAAAACAATGCTTAGTTCAATAGGTTCATTGGCAGGAAAGTCATCAATAAAATACATGCCGCAAGTCGAGAACACTCACATGAACTAAGAAGAAAGCTACTATTAATGTCGATGTTCATTACTTCTCATTCTAAATTTGATTTCGAAAAAGTGTTGTGCTGGAGAATTGAGTGCACATAGTGTGAATTGTGCAATTATTTTTGTAAATTATTAGCAGTTTTTTGATTTATTGTTATCTAGTAGTATCATAAATGTAATTAAAAGAAACAAACGAACAAAACCAAATAAAGGTCGCTGCAATAACCACGAAGAGAAAATTATGCAAAATGGTGGTTTTTCTCGAATTTGAACAACAATTTTAATATAATTCAATAATACACCTTTTTTGTTTTATACTACTCAGATACACTCCACTTGATACGACGACACTATACCGTGATTGCTACATTCACCGTGTTAGATACAACGTTTCGACAGATCGTGTTTCACTTGGATAATATCAGATAAATCGGTTCAAATTTCAAAACGCAGATGCACCAGTGTATCTGAACTATTTTAAAAATATTGATGAGTAGCAGATAGAACGAATAGATAGAATTCCTTTTCGTAATTGTTGAGTAAAACTTCCTAAATTATTTCTTATTACTCGTGTATTAAGAATGCAAGTAGCAAAAATCACAGCTTGCTTAAAATTAGAACATACGTCGGTTTGTAAAGTTATGATTGATTTTCCTGTTTAGATAAAACAGAGAAAATAATTAAACTGAAGGTAAGTTAAGAGGACACAAACCATAAGCTATAAACCACCAAAACTGTGAGCACGGTGAGTAAAAAAACGGTGTTTCTGCGGTGTTGCACTGAAAATTTATTTTCGTGAATTAGCTTTCCCTCGTTTCGTAAACAGGGATTTTGTACATAAAACATATTTGGCATGACAAATGAATTTCGTGAAGACCAACCAATTACTGCTTCTCTTCAATCGTACTCACACATGTTGGTTTTGCTGCTTGGGTGGGCTGGAATCATTGATTTATCCCAAAATAAAAATTAAAGCGCTATCGAGAGTTAAAAGTTCATACTCATTGATCAAATAACTTCTAACGAGTCCCCATGACTTAGTGCGATCAACCACGGATACAAGTCTTCCCAAAAATACAGGTTCGAACCTCAGAAATTACATACTGAGTCGATATAGAATTTCTGTCAGTCAGTCATGCAACCACATGAGAAACGTTTCTTTTTTAATGATAACAAAATATTCGTAGCATTTTGTATTGTTTTCGTATAATGAATGAGTGTTCTTTCTGTGTCAACTAATGCTTCGTGCTTTGAACAGTTATGTAACAGCATTGTGGCATCGAATACGAAGGTAGTTTCTTCAAAAGTACAAATCAATTTCGTCGCAGAAAATAACGAATAGATTTGTTAGTCCTACATTCGATTTCGTAATAAAAACGAAATTTAATTTTCAGTGTGGGTGAGCGGGTCGCGAGGAAAAGTACATTTTCAGTAAAAACTGTTAATAAACTCCGTGGTTGTCGTATACAAAAATCCCACATGACTGTAAAATGAATATTTAGACACATTACAGTACCCGTTAGATTTCAGCATGGTTCCTATTCAATTTGGTTCGATTTTGAAACATGGGGAAAACCGATCAAGTCTAGAATAGTTTAATCTTGTTGCCAAAATCGGACGGGTATTGTAAAATATTTTGGGTGAGAGTAGAAAGGTAATCCACCCGTTGTTCAGGCGGATTGTAACAAAGTGAGGGCTCGATTCCCGCTCCAGCCAATGGAACTCGATAATGTCCCTACTATATGGGTCCACCGGGCGTTATGTTGTCCGTTGAATAATGTTAAGTGTTCAATCTGTGCAGCAACTGGTTGAAGACGGTGTAATTCTTTCTCTCTCTCTCTCTCTCTCTCTCTCTCTCTGTCTCTCAAAAAAAAACTAAGTTTGCCCCTCCCTATTCGAAATCCTAGCTACACCTATGGCGGTGTGCAAAAGAACGGTGTATGGCGGCGAAGGATGAATTACGAGTTTGCCCAACTCTACGGTGAACCCGGTATTCAGAAAATGGCGAAAAGAATGCTGGATAAGAACCCTGCAAGGATGGTGTTCGTCCGGTACAAGAAGACGTGGAGCGCAGTGAGCAAGATGGGCGAATCAGGTGTAGCTGGTGAATGTGGGTCGTCAAAGAGTGTTGCAACTGGGAGCGCTGTACCGCAAAGCTTGTCAACGCGTCGCGTCACCGCGGCGGAAGAATGTCAAAATGACAGCTAGATAGCGGAAGGTGGAAACAAAAAACGACTTGGAGTGTTGTGAAAAATATTGCCTTGTTCTAAGCAAATCTAAAGTTATTTGAACCTTTATACAAATCTATTCTCTTAATAAGTGAGCAACTGGAAATAGTATTAAACCTACATTTACTGAAATCCTACTTGGCACTATACTTATAGCTGAAATTCCTACTATGCATCACTGAGTTGCGGTAACACAACATGTGACACTGAATTGTGTCAGTCCTAATCTAAATCTATTGAAAAACACATTCTAAAACTAATTACCTAATAACAGCATAAAGGATTCCTTAAATAATAAAAGTGCTGAAAAGAGTTCAATTTTTGGTCATGTGCCGTGACAACGAGGTTGGAGAGAAGCAGCTATGAACCGAGTACATTGTTGAAGCCTTACCTGATGTTTTTATTTCTTCTTATGTCCTTTCCTCACGACATCATCATTCAATTAAACCTTTTTTTTTCAGACATTCGTTATTCGTACCTGCTCTGATGATTTCTCTGTCAACGTTTTGTGAATTTCTTCTACTTTTGAATCATTAGTTGTAATTAAAATAGTAACAGCAAGACCGTGCAGTGAGGAAGTAACTAAACCTATCAAACCAAATAATTAACGGGGCACTGATGCGCAGCCAACGAAGAAATCAATATTTATTTAATTTATGTTAACCCTCTACTGTTTAAAATCGTTACTCAACGACTTTGAGATACATGGTTGGGTGAGCAATGGCTATTTTCGGGATCAGATTTTCTGTCAAAATTGTTTGCAAGCCAGCTCTTTATCACGATCTCAAATCATCACGATCATAAATAGTATAGTTTAGTATTAAAGATAATTTGGCAGTTGGGAGTTAATTATCGAAATTACGACAGAGCCAATTTATTAGCAAAATAATGGAAAACTCTGATGACGATAGTACTTCATATACTTGTAATTAATTCATTACGCCAAAAAGGAAACAAAATCGGAGAAAGTGTTTCTGATATTTCCGACAAAAAAAAAAACAAAAGGAGATGATGAATGACTTCGAATGTCGTGGACATGGATTCGTTTATTTGGGCGCGGTAGTCATTACAGATGTTAGCCACAATGTGCTTACACAGTAACACAGTTGAAAGGAAACCTGGCCTGAAATGTCAGCGCCTATCGCAAGAACATCACGCCAATGAATCTCACCGCGCAGCACAAATCTACCCAACCGAGTTTTTCCAGCTGGACTTGCACTTTCATTTTCACGGACGGTTTCGTCAAGGGGGGCGATGATCAACGCTCCTGGGGACGAACGGACGGACGGTGGTGCATGAAATTGTTTCCTAGCCACAGACCACACCACAACGGACCTGGCTATGCAGACTCGGCAGAGTGCTTCTAATCGATTTTCCGATCGATTGTCGTGGTCCAAAGAAAGCGTAGAGCAACGTTAGGTTTTAATGGGTGAAAATTTCAATATTCAGAAAACTTTTGACGATAAACGTGTCGTGCTTTGCGATGTTAACTACAGGGAGGTTTATATTCAAATGCGATTGCCTGAGCATTTCGAAAGGGCAGGGAAAAAAGATCTCACTTGTCTTTGTCGTCGTCACCATAGTTTCTCAGTCAGCAGCTCATGGTCAGAGGAGCGATTCAGTATGGAAGAGTATAACTTTCCACGTGATGCCGTCGTCACCTGTACAAGAAACTGTGATAGGATCGTGGGTTGTGGAGAAAGTCAAATTATAAGCTCATAACCTAATGCATATATTTCAGCAACCAGTTTAAGATGTGGTAGGGAACCACCGTTCGTTTTTCATAAATATGTTGTTTTTTAAATTTTTAAAAAGATTTGTGAGACTACGTTCTCACTAGCGAACCTTATTGTTTGACACGAAGTTTGTTTTGTTTGGTTTGTGAAAGTCAAACAATTCAATTATTTTCCAATAACACAGCAGCTTGTAAAAGTAGAAGAGGACGTGCAGTACTCAATAAAAATATGAAAGTGTTTTTTTAGTTCATTTGAATTTTTTAAATGAATAAAATTTTAATGTAGTATAATATATAATATATAATATATAATAAACACTTTACTAGATCAACATCTCAAACACAAAAAAATAAAAAAATTAAACACTTTTTTAAACTATCACTAGTTTACATAGTAAATAGTAGTAATGTTAACAAACATTAGTAAATTATTTTATATTCCGCTAGAAATTTTGGACAGATGGCCTGTTTCGCCTAAATTTATATACTTCTTCATGTTCAAGTGGATAGTAGTTTGATAGTTTACTAGTGAAAGTTTGAAAAACTGTTTCAGTTTTTTATTTTATTTTCATTTTTTAAAAAGTGATCAAGTAGTTATTCAATTTTTTATAGCTCTACAATAACAACCCTTCTACTAATTTGCTCTTAATAGTGTTTTTTTTAAATGTGATGAATATGCAGTTCAATGAATGAAACCCTGAGTTTAGAATAAATGCTTAAATATGCAAAGAAAAAATATAACAGAATAAAAATGTAAATAAAATATGTAATTTACATTTATTATGAGTAAAAAAAAATTATAGTATTAATAAAAAAGGATAAATCAACTGATAAATAATTTCGTTTATGAGTTTTTATTTTAAATAGTAAATAAATGTTTATATACGCAAATAAATAAAGTGTATATACACAAACAAAATCCGTTAATATTTTAAAATCAAATAATCAGCTCAATAATACATGAACAAATACATTTTAAAAAAAACTTGAAGAATGAAATGCCAAAAAATATAGCATGAGCATGAGCATGATTGACCGCCCGAGGTTGCTACTCCGTTGTTGCCAGATCAGCTGTTATTACCCAGAGCACCAACAGATGATGCTTGGGACTAACATACATCTTCAATGTGTAAAAACTGGTGATCCCAATGTAAGACAGTACCGGCGCTGGCCTCGCCCGAATGCAGGTCAAGTAGGGAATGGGTAGGAAAATGTTGACGTGATACTCGCTTTATTGGATACCGCGGAATCCACTGCACTCCCACGAGAAATCACTGGGATTTTGGATAGCAGGATTGGGTGGCAGCAGGGTTCGTTTTGGTGAACGATAAGCTGTCATGTGTAATTAGTACCGATTTCGGATTTGAATCGATTTAAACCAACAGTAAGGATGCTATTGGGGCCACTGACAAAGTGTAATTGTGGGTTTTATTGGGAAAACAAAGTGATATTTAATAATGCTGAAAAGCCGATTTTGGCCGGTACAGTACAGTAAGGATGCTATTGGGGCCACTCACAAAATGTGATAGTGATTTTTAATTGGGAAACTAGGAGATGTTTTATAATGCTAAAAAGCCGATTTGGACCGATTTAAACCAACAGTAAGGATGCTTTTGGGCCACTCACAGGGTGTGATAGTGGTATTTCATAAGGAAAACAAGGTAATTAATCTCAACGCCTGATTACCAACTTGGACCGATCTACACCAACAGTCCGGATGCCGCTGGAGTCCCTTACAAAATGGGACAGTGGTTTATTTGTGATAGGGTGGCCCGACGAGTATGGCGAACGAATAATTTGAATCACAATTAATTATGTACCTCACCAACGACCGATCTTACCCGGCGAACTACGACTTCTAATGCTCACTCGATCACTCGCGCAACAATAAGCAACCGAAACAATACGCTACGTTCGATACCAAAATATTGCGGAACAAAGTATCGACACAACCAATTCAACCGATGGTCGACGATAACCTATTAAAAATAAATTTTATTAATATAAATAGGTAACAATTACCTGTCTTGCTCGACGTTCTTGAAAGCACTTACTACCTCACGAGTCGCCTGTACCCAACTCCGCATGTGTCCGTCTAGTTTCCGGTACATTCACTCATCTTTATGCCTAACTTTAAAAGTTTTTAGAAATAGAGAAGTATTAGTCTTCAAAATTTGGTAGAAATAAATTATTTGTTGCCTGAAAAGCAACAAATTAAGAACAAAGATATAAGAAGAATCCTTGTAGTCCCCCGGATGTTTGAAGAGCTTAACCATTTCTATGAAAAGATACTAAGAGTTATAGTTGCGGGCTGTCGATGGTTGGTGATAACTATGTGTTGAACACTATTGCCTGAAATGAGCATTGAATGAGAATAGTAAGAACATTGCATTGAATAAATGACTATAACACTAAGTTGTTTATTAAGCTGAAGCCCATTCAAGCTATATCTGATGAACTCAGTCGGCTGTGCTACTTACGAAAGACATTCCCACCGCCTAACATGCAAGTGAGCGGAACGTTACAACTTGGAAAAAATGTAAAAGAAATGGATGAATCAACTCTCTCAGATTTATCGCTAATATGCTATTATGATAAATTTACAAGCTCATAACTGCATGCTAGTTTGTGAATTGAAAAATGTACAGATTCATGAACAAAAAGTCCGGGCACAGATGCACCACACCCTACCCTTCTATTAGCACAAAAACTGTGCAACATAAAAACAAACAAAACAGAAAAACAACACAGACCCAAAAACATAAAATAACAAAGAAGGAGCGACAACTCTTTTCACCCCCCCCCCCCTCCATACACACCCCCCCCCACTTCCAATCCCCCAATAACAAAGAACAACAAAAAAAAAAATAATACGGACCACGACCGTTAGGTAGATAACACGAACAAAAAAAACCCAAAACTATTTAACAAATATTAAAATACAAAATTTTGCCACCCCCCCCCAACGAAATGCCCCAAAAAATTGCGCGAGCTCATGGTTCATCCTTCGCCTCCATAGTCCGTCTTTCTGTACTCCACCAAATATGGTACTTAACACCCGTCGCTCAAAAACTCCGAGTGCTCGCAGGTCCTCTTCAAGCATTGTTCACGTCTCATGCCCGTAGAGCACAACCAGTCTTATTAGCGTTTTGTACAGGATGCACTTCGTACGGGAGCTAAGTCTGTTTGACCGTAGTTGCTTGTGGAGCCCATAGTAGGCACGACTTTCACTGATAATCCGCCACCGGATCTCACGGCTGTTATCGTTGTCCGCAGTAACCAGTGAGCCGAGATAGACAAATTCATCGACTACCTCGAACTCATCGCCGTCGATCGTTACACTGCTGCCCAGTCGGGTCCTGTCGTGCTCGGTTCCGCCTGCCAGCATGTACTTCGTTTTGGACGTATTTATCTTCAACCCAATCTTCTCTGCTTCGCGCTTTAGTCTGATGTACTGCTCTGCCACCGCCTCAAATGTTCTGCCGGCAATATCCACGTCATCGGCAAAGCAGATAAATTGACCGGATCTGTTGAAAATCGTGCCTCGCATGTCAAACGCCGCTCGTCGCATAACACCTTCAAGAGCAATGTTGAACAGGAGGCAAGAGAGACCATCACCTTGACGAAGCCTCCTGCGGGATTCGAATGAACCCGATAATCCACCCGATATCCTCACACAGCCCTGGGTTCCATCCATCGTAGCCTTGATAAGTCGGGTCAGCTTCCCCGGAAAGCTGTTCTCGTCCATGATCTTCCATAGCTCATTTCGGTTAATTGTATCATATGCGGCTTTGAAGTCGATGGATAGATGATGCGTTGGGACTCTATATTTACGGCACTTTTGGAGGATCTGCTGCAAAGTGAAGATTTGGTCCGTTGTAGACCGTCCTTCGATGAAGCCGGCCTGATAACTTCCCACAATTCTATTTGCTAGTGGCGACAGTCGCTGGAAGATGATTTGGGATAAAACTTTATAGGCGGCATTAAGGGCAGTGATCGCACGATAGTTTTCACAGTCCAGCTTGTCGCCTTTCTTAAAGATTGGGCAGATAACGCCATCCTGCCACTCCTCCGGTAGCTGTTCGGTATCCCAAATCCTGACTATCAGTCGATGCAGGCAATTTGCCAACTTGTCCGGGCCCATCTTGATAAGTTCTGCTCCGATTCCATCCCTTCCAACCGATTTGTTGCTCTTCAGCTGCTTGATGGCATCCTTAACTTCACCTATCGTCGGGGTTGGCACATCTCCGTCACTTACTGCATCGACTACGTCTCTTCCATCGCTGTCTTGGCCCTCTTCCTGTACTCCATTCAGATGTCCATCGAAGTGCTGCTTCCACCTTTCGGTCACCTCACGATCGTCCGTCAGCATTCTCCCATCCTTATCCCGTTTCATGTGAGCGGTGCAGCTGTTCTAGTTCCTCACACTCCTCCTGCTCCTGGTGGCGCTTTTTCTCAAGGAATAGTTGGGTTTGCTGTCACCGCTTCTGTCTGTATCGTTCCACACTATGACGGGTAGCTTGACGCAGCATAAGTGCCCGCGCTACGTTCTTCTCATTCAACACCTGCTGACATTCCTCGTCGAACCACTCGTTCTGTCGGCTTCGTTCCACATAACCTAAGACGTTCTCCGCAACGCTGCTAATAGCTGTTTTCACGGTGTTCCAACAGTCCTCGAGAGGGGTTTCGTTGAGCTGGCCCTCTTCCGGCAGCGCAGTTTCGAGCGATTGCGCGTAGCTTGCGGCGACGTCAGGTTGCTTCAGTCGCGCGAGATTGTACTGTGGCGGGCGCCGGTACCGAAAGTTGTTCACTACGGAGAGTTTTGGGCGCATCTTAACCATCACTAGGTAGTGGCCGGAGTCGATGTTAGCGCCTCGGTAGGTTCTGACGTCGGTGATATCTGAGAAGTGCCGGCCATCTATCAAAACGTGGTCGATATGTGATTCCGTTTTGTTCGGTGACCTCCAGCTGTACCGATGTGGGAGGCTGTGCTGGAAGAAGGTACTACGTACGGCCATGTTTTTGGAGGCGGCGAAGTCGATCAGTCGAAGGCCGTTTTCGTTGGTCAGCTGGTGTGCGCTGAACTTTGAACAAAATTTGTGTGTGTGTACAAAATCTTATGGCAGGTGTGAAACGAAAGACCCGGAAATTTGCATTCGGTAAAAAGGAAGCTTAGTTGAATATTTCTTCTGTATTCTGTATTAACTGAACTTTAAAAAGGAAAAGAATTTGACTTATTTATAAAAACTTTGATCGGCTAACACACATCACATTTTGACCAAATTTTGATCGGAATACCCTTTAAATAAGCAATACAATAAATGTAGGAAAGGTTAATTTAAATGTATGCATAGATTATTCAAAATTTTATGAGATGAATAAATTTTTATATGGATAAATGAAACAGAAAAAAAATTACAACATAAAAATCAATGTATAGAAATTTTAGGAAACAAGTACTGAATTTATTTAATAAACTTTAAATTAATATTATAATTTTAAAATCAATTAACAAGTAGATGAAGTAATTTTAAATGTTATTATCAATAAATAAATGAATTTGATAAGTACTTAAGTTAATCAACACATTAATATATGAATGGTTTGATGAATAATTCTCGAGTAATTCATTTTAAGGGCCTAAAAGCCATTTGTAAACAATGACTTTAAAGGTTGATTTCTCTGGAATCTTAGATCCCTTTTGTGAAATGAAAGCAGCATCTGGTAGAAAAATGTTAGTTCAACAATATGGAGTAGCTGGATATAGTGGGATTCTCACGATTCGTGAGAGATCAACGTTTAAAGTCATTGTTTACAAATGGCTTTGAGGCCCTTATCATGAATAACTCGAGAATTTAATAAATGATGATTGAATGAATAAACGATATGATTAATTGACAAATTTAATAGATTAAAAAATAAAACACGTGAAAAAAATTATTTCTTATAAATCAACTTCAAGATACATAAATAAACTAATTGTATACATTAAATATTGATAATGAAATAATTATTTAATTTTTTTAATAATTCAATAAATTATTTATTTTACAAATGAATAAACAAGCAAAAAAATGATGAAGTCAATAAATATAATGAATAAAAAAATAAATAAATAATAAAACGTAAGAATTCTTAAAAATTGAACAAACATGTACAACAATTCCATGAAAAAACGAAGTACGATTGCTCAAAATTTCATAATAATTGGTAGTTTTGTTTTTTATCGAAAAATATGCGACACTTTTTTTAAATTGTTTTTTTTATTATTTCGTTATAAAAGTGGCCGTTTCTGCGTTAGGGTGGTCCAAAACATTGACTTTCTTCAAAAATGCTTTGTTTTTTTTTTTTTTCAAAAAAATCATTACTTTTGAACCACTGGACCGGGCCGATTGTATCAACTTAAAACGCAAATGAAAGGTAACTTCACATAATTTTAAGTAAAAATAGAAAAACACCTCTTTTACTGCAACAGTGATTATAAACATGTTGCCTGGTCTGAAAAAAAATCACTTCTCCTCTGATGGATCGACAGCTTTTAATTTATTCCAAAAGCAAGAAAAAAATTCGGTCTTAATGCGGAATGCAATTTTTTCGCAACATGTAATGGAAAAGGTCCATGTGACGCGTTGGGAGGAGTATTGAAACGCAATGCAGCAAAAGCATTTTTACAAGGCCATCTCATAACTACGGCAAATGAACTAAATATATGAGCCACTTTTAAGAAAGATTCCAAAATACAGTACAACTATTATTCAGAGCATGATTACAAAACAGTGGAAAAGAAATTGAAAAACCGCTATGCTCGCGTGAAACAAATTTTGGGAACCCAATCATTTCATTGTTTTAAACCTAAAGATGAAATGTATATTATCGTAAAATGATTCTCGTTCTCCAGCGATGAAACATGAGTGAAACTGTTAAATAATCGTAAGCAAGTCATTGTGTTGTAGTCATTGTGTATAATAAAAACAAATTTTGAAATACATACATTATGTTTACTTCCATTATATGTTGTTAAATAGCTAAATGAACTTATAAAAATACGTCTGGATTGCTGGGGACGCATGTTTGGCAAGTTCCTTCAAGTAATGAAAACACGTAGTAGGATAGTCCGCT
The DNA here is from genome assembly GCA_024533555.2 of Aedes koreicus. Classification (NCBI taxonomy): domain Eukaryota; kingdom Metazoa; phylum Arthropoda; class Insecta; order Diptera; family Culicidae; genus Aedes; species Aedes koreicus. Next base: position 206,185 of record JAHHFK020003156.1, on the reverse strand, counting down.
AAATCTAAAAAACATAGCATTTTTGAAAAAAAAAACTTATCCCAAAAACTAAAATACATACATCGCCAATTTTTTAATACGTTATGTAAAAATGTTCCATCTTTTAAGAAAACATATAAAAACGTGGTCCGTGGTCCCGAGACCACGAAAACTTCAAAAGACTATAAGAATCCATGTTTTCATTATCAATGTTGCAGTAAACGAAGTGTTTTATGTTACTTTTTCTTAAAAGTATGTTCAATTACCTTTTATTTGCGTTTTTAATTGATAAAACCTACCCAGTGGTTCAAAAGTAATGATTTTTTGAAAAAAGCATTTTTAAAAAAAAAGCATTTTTGAAAAAAGCCAATTTTTTGCACCACCCTAACGCAGAAACGGCCACCCTGATAACGAAATAAAAAAATACGGGTCGCATATTTTTCGATAAAGATCAAAACTACCAATTAATATGGCATTCCGAGACATCGTATATATTTTTGCCTGGAATTCCTGCACATACAGAAATTGCATTAAAAAAATGTATACGATCTCTTATTATTTAATAGTTACTGTTTGTTTTTTTTTTCTTTACCGACATATATTGCACCCATATTTTTTTATTTTATTATTAAGGTGACCATTTCTGCGTAAGGGTGGTCCGAAAAATTGACTTTTTAAAAAAGGCATTTTTTCAAAAATTCATATCTTTCAAACCATTCAGCCGGTTGCAACAACTAGATACGAAAATGGAAGATAATTTAATAAACTGCTTAAAAATGGTAAAAAACATACTCACTTGTGAACTAAAATTGTTAATGTTAATTCAAACTAAAATTTTTGTTGAAGTACAAGAGTGCTATGTTTGCAATGTTGGTGTGTAAAATGTCTATTAGTAAATTAAACGAAAGCCTATGTAATCACTCCGCAAAGAAAAGGATAAAGTTGGATGACAGCAGTTCCTGTATGTATAAAAACCTACAAATTATTTGTTGAGCTTAACCATTGTGGACCGTTCATAAACCAAGTAGTCTCTTTAAAAGGGCAAGAGGAGGAGGGATTTGGCCAGAACAAATGCTCCATTTCAATTTAAAAAATGTATGGACAAAGAACCACAAAGAGGAGGAGGGGTCTAAAAATCTAAAATATGAGAACACGTGGTTTATGATTTTATTTTATTTTATTTTCGTCAACAGATAAAAATGTTCATCCCTTTAAAAAATTAAATTACATACGAAAATTAACAAAACTTAACAAAGACATATACGGAAACAACGCTTATTAACATCACGGGATACATTAAAATCAAACACATTATAGCAGCTGTTGAAAACGCGGCACATGCTTTGCACAGGTTCGTGTTTTCCGTAGTAGGTCCTTGAGTGCCGGAACACGAAAAACTGTTGTAAACGGAGATTTCGTCGTCGAGTGTTGATGGTCAAGAGATCCAGTAGAACGGAACAATCAACATTTCCTTGAAGCAGATCACCAATGAAACACGCTTTGGCTACCATACGCCTACCTTCCAACAGTTCCAGGTTGATGAGCTTGCACCGACTTTCATAACTTGGCAATCTGCGAGGGTCTTGCCAGCGAAGATGTCGCAAAGCAAAGCGTATAAACCTTTGCTGAACAGCTTCGATCCTCTGGACTGCGTTTTGGTAGAAAGGGGACCAAACGATGGCACAGTATTCCAAGAAAGGGCGAACCAAAGAGCAGTATAATGCCTTCAGACAGTAAACGTCCTTGAAGTTTTTTGCGAAGCGGAACATAAATCCTAGCTGCAAAGAGGCCTTGGAAACAATATACGAAATGTGAACCTTGAACGACAGTTTGGAGTCCAGCATTACTCCCAGATCCTTGACCGTTGTTTCTCGTTTCAAGCGCGTACCTCGAAGGATGTAGTCGTGAAGATACATCGCACGTTTTCGGCCGAAGGAGATAGTTGAGCATTTGGATACATTTAAGGACATTCTGTTGATTCGGCACCAGTTATCGAACACTTGCAGTTCCTGCTGAAGAAAGTGGGCGTCTTCCGGACATTTTATAACGTAGTACAGCTTCAGGTCATCCGCGTAGGATAATTTCAGGCATTTGAGGACCAAGTTCACGTCGTTCATATATAGCAGGAAAAGGAATGGGCCAAGGTGGCTACCTTGAGGAACGCCGGATGTTACCGGAAAGCTAGATGAGGCGTAATCGGCAATCTTCACGGACATAGTTCTACCAGTCAGGTATGAACGGAGCCAGTTCAACAACTGATCGTGAACCCCCATATTGCCGTATTTAGAAATGGCAATCTGATGGTTCATTTTATCGAAGGCCGCAGAGAGATCTGAGTAAATGGCGTCTACTTGATGACCGCGTTCCATTTCGCGCATGATGAACGATGTAAATACGGTTAGATTGGTCGCCGTCGAGCGCTTGGGCACAAAACCGTGTTGGTCTGGAGAAATAGTCTGTGAATAATCATTGACCAGCCTTTGGAGAACAATTAGTTCAAATAGCTTGGATACAGAGCTTAGTGCAGCAATCCCACGATAGTTGGCGACGGACCGTTTGCATCCCTTCTTGGGTATTGGGAATACAAATGACTCTTTCCAGCATTCAGGAAACTCGCCGGAAGTTACAGACAAATTGAACACCGTAGCTAGGGGCGCAGCAAGCGTGTTTAGGCAACGCTTCAGGACAATTGAAGGAATACCGTCAGGACCGCATCCAGTTGAAGTTTTCATCTGCTTCCCGGCTGAAATCACCATATCACTATGAATAGTGAAGGCAGAGCCAAATACAGACATGCGGGGAACATTGCTAGTAGCCGATTCGAGGCTCTCGGCGTCCAGAATTTCGTCGCAGAAGACACTGCTGAACTGCGTACGGAACAAGTTGGCGATATCCACGATAGTGTCAGCTTCAAGAGTGCCATCAGTCATAGTAGAGGGTAAGCCGGTTTCTTTCCGTTGTTCGTTCACAAACCGCCAGAAACTCTTCGGGTTCGTTTTGAGACGACTCTGCAATTGAAACTGATGGGCGTTGTACAAGCTGTTATTGAGGTATTTGTAATCGTCGTTGGCGCGAGCGTAGTTTGCCCTCGTGGAATCGGTGCGATATCTGCTGTGTCCCCCAACCCCCCCCTTTTTCCCTTTTACATTGTTTGAGGTCAGAATTTGACCAGGCTGGTTTGGGAGGCTTACGGTTGATTTTCTTAGGCACGAATTGATCGACGGCGTGATCCACCCCTTACCCTTTCTTCTTCTTCTTTATCATTTCAAACTTATTGCTTTCTCAAATAGTTTATTGCTTGTTCTCAACTAAGTGTTCTAAATGCACTTCCACAGTTATTAATTGAAAGCTTTCGATGCCAAGTACCATTTTTGCATTAGTATGATTATGTGGCAAGTACAATCGAGAAATTTCCTTTACGAAAAATGCCTAGACCAGACCGGGAATCGAACCCAGCCACCTCCAGCATGGTATTGCTTTGTAGTTGTGCCTTTACCGACTGAGCTAAGGGAGGATCCCTTACATCTCAAAAAGTTAAATGAACTTATAAAAATCCCTTAAGATTGATGGGGACGCATAACTGTCAAGTTACTTTGAATAATGAAAACGCGTGGTAGGATAGTCAGCAAAGACTAAAAACATAACATTTTTCAAAAAATTTAGCTCAAAAACTAAAATCCAAACATAGCCAATTTTTGTGTAGTAAATGAGAAGTTTTGTGGATTGGAAACTTTTAAATTTCTATATAATTGACTTTTGATTGATTTCATTGAGTTGTTTAAGTAAAAATGATCGATATGTTTATGTTTCAATTTTCTCTAAAACTTTATCCGTATCTTCCAAACTCTCACGAATATTAGTCTTCGTCCACTCAACTATCTGTCACCGCCTCCTCCACCAAAGCTCAAACCCCCAATCCATCACACTCAGTGACATTCCCGATTTGTTCCTCCTCGCGCATCCCAATATTTCCGTTACGCGATGTTCGATAATCATGGAAATTGATTAACTCTTTCGAGAGCCTTATTGTTACCACAAAGCCGCATCGATCGGAACCGCGCCGGAGTCTCGTGTCTCAAGTACCTTACCTCATTATTTCACATTTCACTGCACATACTTTCTCGAGCTTATCTATATTGGGAGTGCCAAAACGAAATTCATCTTTGTCGTAATGGCATGGTAGGTTGGCAGGCAGGCAGGCAGGCAGACAGACAGACAATCCGCAATCCGTGCAACATGACGAAGGCGATGACGATCGCTGTTTTGTTTGGAGAGAGCGAGTATTTCAACCCCCCGGGCTGTGCAGGTTCTAGTGTTGGTACAGTAAGTGGAGTCACGTTTCGTACTCGGCGGACGGTTGTTTTTGCGCACTTCCCAGTTCCCCCTTCCCGAGCAGTGTGTTTAGTTAACAACTATCTTCACCGAGGGAAGATGATAATCGCCGCACCGTGGACATACCTTTAAATACAATGAAAATCTTCATGAACAGGATCTTCCCGTTGAACTTTGGCTCGGGCTGTTTTGGTGGTCGCGATCCACGAATATTTCTCGGATGCTCCATTCAAAACGGCGAGCGACAAAGATTGATGGAGATTTGTGCCTGCGTACAAATATTGACCAAGCGCAAGTCAAAGTGCGAAAACTTTCGAAGATTTGTTTTTTAGCCTTCCGCCTGTTGACCTTTTCAGGATGGGTACTTGAATTGGACACATGTTGATCGCGGAGTGATTTAATTTACCTGTCGATTCGTTACGACCTTTTCGGGCATCATCAGTTGGTGAAGAATGTGTACACAGAAACACAACTAATCATCTAACGTTCATCTGGTTGTCACTTGCTTTAAACACTCACTATCTAGTCACATCTTTTCGGAGGGTAATTATTTAAGGTAGCCACCTGGAAAGTGCAGCCGTCCAAGGTAACGACGGAGGCAATTTTCATTGGGTGCGAGACCTTTGGAATCTATGTCAGCACTTCTGACTTCTGTTCGCAACGATTGTTGCGCAAAATGAATCGCATTCAAAAGGAAGCCGCACCGGTCAGATCTGGCAGTTGATATCCTTCCAAGATATGGAAAAGTTTACCTTGATGACATCTGCTTTTGCTTTTTCTTTTGTCAAATCAAGCAGCACAGTTATTGGGCAAAGCAGTGGTTTAATTCTTCGAAGTCCGTTGGAAAGGCTTGGATCACCCAAAATGCTTGCCTACTGATCTGTATCGTGCGGCACCCGCTGTTCAAATTGTTAGTTTGAGAGGAGTAAAAAAAATGCGTTTCTATGGATTTCACAAAAGGCGTCGCTCCAAGGTGGGATGATAGCAGCGTGTATGCTATCAAACAGATTATGAGATGGGAGGCAGAAAAAAACTCTCCAAACAAACAGAAAACCCGTCCGGTCGCTTTCAACAATTCAAATCTGCTTTCGAAGTGGCTGAGGTGGTTCTCTACCACGGATGAACATTCCAACTAGTTGCGTCCAATTGTGAAATTTTGACGCGCTCTGGAAACATTTCGGCTGTGATCGGTGACAAAATTCGAAAATTGATGCAATGGGTTTTTAAATCTTTGAATTTTTAAACAAGCTGCTGTAAAAATAGGCTTTTATGTTGTTGAATAATGGAAATTGAATAAATAACATGATGGGATTTCTCATTAAGGATCGTGGTGAACGGTTTACTATTTGTTATTTGTGTTTATGATGGAGATGCATTGTCGGTGGTTTAATGCATGGTAGTTTTGTACATAGGATTGTGTTAATTTACTAATTTTATTTATTGGTCATTAGTCAAGAGTAGACCGGTTTGTTACAATAAAAAATACATTATACGTGTCTTATAAATAATAATAATACGCGAACACTTAACGAAAAAGTATCCTGTTTACAATATATTAGTTTTGCAATTTACTTTATAGTGAATGGAATTGAAATATTGCTTCAGGTTGGATTTTGCCATTGTAAAGTCAATAATTTCGCAATGCATATTGTATGTTGCCATCGACTGATTTAAAGGTTCAAATTTGGCATAATTCTGTACGAAGGTGGCTTGTAATAACTAAGTTTGACAAACTTTCTACTGAATTAATGCGATGCGAAACGATATTGTTTGTAAATGAGACTTTTGAGGATTCTAGGCGTTCTTTTTATGTTTGGGTGCTGATAAGCACGCAACGGGTTTTGTAAGAGGGACGAGGAAAACTTTTCCAACCTAATTTACGAAGTGCAAACAATGAACATTGTTTTTGTACTAATTCATTATTGACCGCACATAGGCACGACTTGTGTAAAAGCAATAATGGGAATTCCACAGAAATTATGAATGTTTAATTTTTTCCCTCTTTTAAAAATCGGTACTATGCATGAGCTTTTCCATGATTCGGGGAAAATGATAAATTCGGTGACCTATCTAATAAATAGGCAAAACAATGGAGTTTTGTGTTGCTATGCTTAGGTATTTAAAAATATGGGGGAATCCCATCATGCCCTGAAAGTTTGGAAACATCAATTTTTTTTTGAAGCATTCTTTATGTCATGCATATCGAAATTATTGATACGAATGTTTTTAGCAAATTCGGGGGAAAAATCAAAATATTCGCGATCGCGATCTTCCTCAGAAAATGTGGTATAGATTTCTTGAAATAAAGTTGCAAATACATTGCAAGTTTTCTCCGGATTATCAGGAACGTTCTCAATAAGATGCATTTTTGGTGGAAAATTGTCAAGAAACCATTTTGACGAAATAATAATGTTGACTACTCGAAATGAACGTCAATTATTTCACCTTAAAGGAAAAATAACGCAAACATATTGATAAATCCCTAACTTTTTTTCGAATACCACTCATCATATTTTGGACACTCTGTTGGCTAACCCGAGCGGGCGTTTTGTTCCACCATCTCTCCATCTCTGTTTCATCCCGAGTTCCCATTCCACTCTTCTTCAACTTCTGTTTGACAACTGCCCAATATTTCTCAACTGGGTGGAGTTTAGGACAGTTCAGTGTATGATGTCCTTTTCGAAGAAATCCACACCGTTGTTTCGATACCACTGTAGTACTTCTCCGCTGCAGTGACAACAAATCAGGTCAAAACTTTACAAGTCTATTGTAAGCTTGAATGTATGGAAGATTACGTTTTTTAGGCACTTCTGCTTGCACATTTTGGAATCCATAGCCTTGTTTCTCACGAAAACCTGTTTTTTACCGCAGCTGCAAATACGTTGCCAGATCATAAGTTTTCTTGTGAATTCATCAGTGAAAACGAATTTGAACTCAAGCAGTGATGTGGCTTTAAAGAACTTTTGTCCGGGAAGCAATAATCCATAAACCATCTTCCCGTACGTTTCGTTGGCCATGAGGATTCTTTTTGTCGGGGGATTAAAACACTACTGCGTCCATTGATACAAACTTTTGCAGTTAGGTAATGAGGATACATCCTTCGTATTTTGTAAGAATCTCATTATGAAACTCTCGGGCGCGTCTTTTGGCCACTAAATCTGCTTCAGTGTCAAGTTTAGGTACTTACTGGCCCGAAGAGAACCAAAACGCAAAGATGATCGAAAATCCGAGTAGCGAAAGAAAGTTTGAATCTGTCGATTTCTGATGGACTATTTTGCTTGCGACCATTTATTAACCACCAAATCCAATCCAAATCCAATCCAAATCCAATCCAAATCCAATCCAAATCCAATCCAAATCCAATCCAAATCCAATCCAAATCCAATCCAAATCCAATCCAAATCCAATCCAAATCCAATCCAAATCCAATCCAAATCCAATCCAAATCCAATCCAAATCCAATCCAAATCCAATCCAAATCCAATCCAAATCCAATCCAAATCCAATCCAAATCCAATCCAAATCCAATCCAAATCCAATCCAACCAATCCAAATCCAATCCAAATCCAATCCAAATCCAATCCAAATCCAATCCAAATCCAATCCAAATCCAATCCAAATCCAATCCAAATCCAATCCAAATCCAATCCAAATCCAATCCAAATCCAATCCAAATCCAATCCAAATCCAATCCAAATCCAATCCAAATCCAATCCAAATCCAATCCAAATCCAATCCAAATCCAATCCAAATCCAATCCAAATCCAATCCAAATCCAATCCAAATCCAATCCAAATCCAATCCAAATCCAATCCAAATCCAATCCAAATCCAATCCAAATCCAATCCAAATCCAATCCAAATCCAATCCAAATCCAATCCAAATCCAATCCAAATCCAATCCAAATCCAATCCAAATCCAATCCAAATCCAATCCAAATCCAATCCAAATCCAATCCAAATCCAATCCAAATCCAATCCAAATCCAATCCAAATCCAATCCAAATCCAATCCAAATCCAATCCAAATCCAATCCAAATCCAATCCAAATCCAAATCCAATCCAATCCAAATCCAATCCAAATCCAATCCAAATCCAATCCAAATCCAATCCAAATCCAATCCAAATCCAATCCAAATCCAATCCAAATCCAATCCAAATCCAATCCAAATCCAATCCAAATCCAATCCAAATCCAATCCAAATCCAATCCAAATCCAATCCAAATCCAATCCAAATCCAATCCAAATCCAATCCAAATCCAATCCAAATCCAATCCAAATCCAATCCAAATCCAATCCAAATCCAATCCAAATCCAATCCAAATCCAATCCAAATCCAATCCAAATCCAATCCAAATCCAATCCAAATCCAATCCAAATCCAATCCAAATCCAATCCAAATCCAATCCAAATCCAATCCAAATCCAATCCAAATCCAATCCAAATCCAATCCAAATCCAATCCAAATCCAATCCAAATCCAATCCAAATCCAATCCAAATCCAATCCAAATCCAATCAAAATCCAAATCCAATCCAAATCCCCTTCCTCTTCTTTCTCCTCACATACTAAAACTAAAAAATAACCCACAACCGCAACCACACCGCCCCCCACCCCAACAACAAGAAGCAACACAAGACAAAACCAAACAAAAACAAAAAGAAACAAAAAAAAAAACACCCCCCCCCCCCCTTATTTTTCCCACGCCCCCTCTTTTTTTTTATAACAATCATCATAATACTTTCAAAAACCTTAACCCAGGAACTTACGATAAGATATCTCCACAAAGATCTTATACTGATGCAGGAGAAAAGCCCTTTCAGAATACAATCAGGAAATATTCGGATTATACACCCAATTAATCTCACAGATTTGAAGATAACTATTAACCAACTTACTGGCTAACTATATCAGAAACTGAAAAATAATAATGTACTGTATCAAGTAAGCAAAAATAAAATACTCGATTTTATTTTGCAAATAAAACCAATAACCGATAAGAGGAATAAACGGTGGGACGTCATCGAAACTACATGGAAATGGATCGCAGGCAGCACTTGAACAACGAATCATCAAAAGGAGTCTGAACCAACTAATCAATGAAAAAAACCATCAAATTCAAATCAACAAACAGATCGGTAACATTCTTTCAGAACTAAAATCAGCCATCAATCACATTATAGAACAGCAGCACATGAATCAAATAATTGTTGACGTCATGGATGTAATAACGGGGGGAGTTTGCTCATTTACACTTCCGGTCCGCTTCCTAGCATCTTGCTATGAAGTACCTGGTGGTCAGTCACCCACCGATTACCTGTTGATTTGCCAAATTTTGGTAAACCGACTACTTAGAATTATCTCAAATTGTAATATTCCGCCCACTATATCACAAAATATTAAAGTAGTTGAACGGATTGGAGATTAGAAAAGCATTGGGTATAGGGCCAAGTCTCCCCCGGTTGGTACCCAATTAATGAGAGTAGGGATCAATAGAATCAATATCAGTTACTAATGCTACCAATCGGAGGGGCGACCCAACTTGTCTTATCTCTATTTGCAGGATATCCATAGAAAATAGGTCATGCCGCTGCTCATGCCTAACTATTACGTACACAGACAGGTCATGCCGGACTATTCGGGGTGCGGTGCAACTGGTGTTCGATGTTCTGTTGCTTGAAGGAGCGGTCCCATGCTTTTGGCGGATAGTACTAGTTACATACTTTCAGCGTATCGATAACCAAAACGAACCCTGCTGCTGACCTTTTCCCAACTATCCAACATCCCAGTGATTTCTCGTGGAAGTGCAGAGGATTTCTCGGCTTCCTTCAAAGCGAGTATCACGTGAACATGTTCCTTTCGATTCCCTACTCGACCAGCATTCGGGCACGGCCGGCGCCGGTATTGCTTTATAATGGGTCACCAGTTTTTACACATTGATGATGTATGTTAGTCCCAAACATCATGTATCGGTTCTTTGTGTAAATACAGCTGATCTGGCAATAACGGAGTAGCATCCGTGGGCGGTCAATCATGCTCATGCTCATGCTCATGGATGTAATAACGACAATACTCAATATCGACACTAACAATAACATATTAATCAAAATTCAGGAATCAATACTCATCTCAAAAAAGCACCTTACCAACAGCCAAATGTTAACCAACAAAGAAATACATTGGATCAGGACTGTTCAACCAAGGTGTTCAGAGAGAAATACCTGAACAAGCACTCAACCTCAACACCGAAAATGGATACTAATGATAATACTCTACTCAACATTCTACATGTCCAAGAACTGGAACCGGAGGTAGCAACAGTAATCCACATGCACCCCGTAAATCAGAACCACACTATCATCAAAAATTTTCCTCAGTTCGTAATCGAACAAAACAAACAACTTCTTACCACATCAAAGCCGGAAAACTACGTTCATCTGAAAACCTACACTAAAGAGTTCAAAGACATGCATTTAACCTCTCATTACAGACAATGAACCACAGTGCCTCATGGCGATAAACTAAGAAAGCTCAGCTCAAATAATAACCAATATCTAAGTTTTCATAACCAATGCAAAAAACACGAACTACGTTCTGATTGCGGGTCAAGTAACAGACACCTATCCGTCAATTTTGTAATATCATTTTCGAACTGCACAATTAATTTCATGGAACACAAGTTTACATAAAAAGAGAAAATAAGCGAAACCGAAACAATCCAAGGAACTCTTCATGACTTAACAAAAATAGAAGAAATAGTGCTTTCGAACAGGAATCATTAAGAAAAGGTATTTGTACAACAGGAAACCGACCAAGTATGGAAATGGAGTCTTGTATTTAGGAGGAACATCACTATCTTCCACTATCTTGATGTTCATCTTGTTTTTGATCTATTATCATCTCAAATCTATCGAACAAAGAACAAAGAAAGGAAAACCCAACATAGAAGGACGAATAGTTCCGTGCTAAACAATATCCCGTAAGAAATTCAACATTATACATCATGTTTCGAGGAAGACACTTATCCTCCTTATAAATTACACACTCTTAAAAAAAATGAACATTACATGAACATCTTAAAGACTTACTGATAAATCCGACTCAATTGTTTGTTCTACTAGATGTACTGTTAAATGTTTTTAGAAATGACCGCAATTTGGAAATTTCTGAAAAGAAGTCAGGTGGGGGTGTTTTAATAGCTATTTCTACCAAATTTAATTCAGAAATCATTGATACATCTACAGTTAAGGAATTCGAACATGTATGGGTGAAAGTACACATGGCAGGTGAAATACATGTATTTGCCACAGTGTATTTTCCCCCAAATAACGCTCGCAAAGAAGCATATGACCATTTTTTTCAAACTGCTGATGAAATTATGTCTGAACTTTCCCCAGAAGTGAAAGTTCACATATACGGTGATTTTAATCAACGTAGTGCTGACTTCATTCTTGACAATGAAAACGAGTGCATCTTACTACCAGTCGTTGGGGAGAATGAAACATTGCAGCTTATTTTCGACAAAACTGCAGGCTTGGGGCTCAATCAAATTAACCATGTAAAAAACCAACAAAATTGCTATTTAGATTTTTTATTGACAAATATTCAGGAAGACTTCTGTGTAAGTAAATCTATTTTTCCATTATGGAAAAATGAAGCTTTTCACACAGCAATTGGGTTTTCCTTATTTGTTCATGAATACGAAAAACCCAACGACTATGAATATGAAGAGGTCTTTCAATACCATTTCGCAAATTATGATATCATAAGACACAAACTTAACGGAATTGATTGGCAAACGATCCTTAAGAATGAAGCAAATGTTGAAACTTCTGTTGAGGTTTTCTATAAATTATTGTTTGAAATAGTAGTTGAACAAGTACCACTCAAAAAAATTAGGCGACAAGGTAATTCGAACCACCCAGTTTGGTATAATAAAGAAATAAAAAATTTTAAAAATCGGAAGCAAAAGGCCCACCAAATGTATAAAAGAGATGGTAACAGTAATAATCTGACATACTATTTGAAGGTTTGCGATGAACTGAATCTTGCTATTAGTAATGCATATGATGAGCATAATTCAAAAACCGAACTTGAAATTAAGTCTTGTCCAAAAAAATTCATCAATTATGTTAAAACTAAGCTGAAATCTGACAATTTCTCATCTAGAATGCATCTTAACTCAAATGTTGGTGATAACGCGGAAGAAATTTGCAATCTATTTGCAACATTCTTCCAAGAAATCTATACCACGTTTGATGAAGAAGATCGCGATTATGAATATTTCAATTTCTTCCCAGAATTTTCAAGGGACATTGGAGTTAGTCAAGTCAAATTTCAAGACATCTTGGAAGGTTTGAATAAATTAGACGTTTCGAAAGGTTCTCGCCCTGATGGAATACCACCTGTTTTTATGAAGAACTTAGCATTAGAACTTACAGCACCTTTATTTTGGCTTTTTAATATGTCACTGGAATCTGGGATCTTCCCCAAACTTTGGGAAAGTTCCTATCTAGTACCTATTTTTAAAAGTGGAAAAAAATCGGACATTTGTAACTATCGTGGAATTGCCATTATTTCCTGCATTCCTAAACTTTTTGAAGCAATTATCAATGAAAAATTGTTTTCTCAAATCAAAAACAGACTGACTAATAAGCAACATGGATTCTTCAAAGGACGATCAACTAGCACAAATTTATTGGAATTCGTCAACTACTCACTGATAGCAATGGACAATGGCAACCATGTAGAAGCTCTTTATACAGACTTCAGCAAGGCTTTTGATCGCATTGACATACCCATGCTTCTATTCAAATTGCGAAAAATGGGAACTGAGGCAGGAATCCTCCGATGGCTCGAATCCTATCTTACTAACCGTCAACAAATAGTTAGATTCAAAGGGAAGAAATCAAATCCTATTAAGGTCACTTCTGGAGTCCCCCAAGGCTCTCACTTAGGTCCTCTTTTATTCATTTTGTATGTAAATGACATTTCCTTTATTCTCAAAAACATTAAATTTCTTATTTACGCTGATGACATGAAACTATTTTTAGAAATAAGAAACAAAGAAGATATCATGACATTCCAGAAAGAAATAAATGATTTCTATATTTGGTGCAACAAAAGTCTTTTACAGCTGAACGTTAAGAAATGTAATTCGATAGCTTTTAGTAGGAAACGAAACACCCCAGACATAACTATCAATCTAGGGAATCAGCCAGTTGAGAAATGTAAAAGAACAAGGGATTTAGGAGTTATATTGGACTCGAAACTAACTTTCATTGAGCATTACAATACTATCATCAACAGAGCAAATAATATGCTTGGATTTATAAAACGTTTTTGTTACAATTTTCATGATCCGTACACAATAAAAACATTGTACATTGCATATGTGAGGTCAATACTGGAATATTGTAGCGTGGTTTGGTCACCATTTTCAGTCACCCATGAAGAACGACTAGAATCGGTACAGAAGCAATTTTTACTGAATGCACTTCGTAAATTAGGTTGGACAAGGTTTCCGCTTCCATCTTATGAAGCCCGCTGCATGCTCATCAGCATCCAATCATTAAAAGAGCGCCATGAATTTGCATTAGTATCATTCGTAAATGACATTGTTTCGCAACGCGTTGATTCAGCAGAACTTTTGTCAAAACTTAATTTTTACATACCGTCGCGGCAACTACGAAATAGAAATATATTTATTACAAGCCATCATCGTACAAATTACGCCAAATTTGTACCTCTGAATCAGATGATGGCAACTTACAATAAGCATGGAGAAAATGTAGACTGTACTATGACCAAAGCAAAACTAAAACAATACTTCAATTCAATTAGATAATGACGAACGATTCAAAACATTAAAAATGCAAATCTGATGTGTTAGTTTCCTAAGGCGTACTGTATATATAAGTGAAACATAAAATGTAAGCACTATTGTAACAAAACGGTCTGCTATTGATTGACGACAAATAAATAAATAAATAAATAAAATTCTAACTTAATCCCGTAATAGTAAATGATTTCACACTCGAAATCACGTTCCGGATGCTACATTTACAACACCTTCTAGAATATATTTGTTAGCCTCAAATCTAAGTCCGTAATCCATTGAAAAATACCCACTAGACATAATACTGAGATTTGAATGCCTGAAATTTACTTGATCGTTATCTTTGGTTTTTATAACAACATCAGACCTATTTTAAAATCAGTCGATTTCATGCGTCACGACAACGTACAAGTTAAAATTTGTTCTCTGCCGTGATAGATTTTAAAACGAGTGCTCACCATCAAATAAAATATTTTACAGATTGAATTTCATTGCAAGTTATTATAATGCTTGGAAATTAAAGATGCAGACTTGCACGAGATTATTTGCTTTTGAGATTCATCAATCTTCACATGGCGACAAATTTTAGCACCCTTAGAATATATTTTGGCGATGACAAACGACCGGATATTGCACTGATTTAATTTAAATATTCTCATTTTGGAGATGAATGCAGGAGGAGGCCTCGCATTTGGGAATGAAGGAACGAAATCAATCCTACAGGATAATATTGAACTACTTTGAAGAACTTTCTGTTTTATTAACTTTGATTACCGAATTTTGAATTGTTCTGACCGTATCTAAAACTAGGTCCTTGAGAGCGGAACGGGTATCATGAAGCATTTGTTTTTGCATAATTAATAGCGGCATTTGTAAAATATCATTTTGTGTTCCTCAACTTACTTTTACGGCATGTCATGTAAGCTATCATTTTGAGTTTTAATGTTTTGTAAATTTAAGAACAGACGTAAATTTCTGTGTTACCGGCTGCTCCTTTTATGTGCATCCAAGGAGATTTGAATTTGCATGATATTTTTTAGAAAATAGTGTACGTTACGATCTAAACATCAACCGACCATACCAACACACCACAGGACATGGGTTAGCACATTCCATAAATCAAACGATCGAGGACAGCCCACTGGACTATTCACTGTTCTTGTTGCATCAGCTTTATTCATCCATAAATATTACCTGCAGAAGCAACATAGTTTTTTTTCTGCACACTTAGAAATTATGAATTTTACACGAGACTTAATTCATGTTTGTAAAAAGTCAGTGAACGTAAAGAAAGATTTCGTGTAAAATTATGTCTCCTGAAACTTACAAATACGTAAATCGACGAAAGATGTGCTTGATTGAATTTATTTTCTAATCTCTTTGAACTCATTCTTATGTACTAACGGACGCCCTCAGAGGACAGAAATTTACATCACATTTTGGTAGTGTGTGTTTACTTTTATCGAGAGTCGCGGTGACTTCGAAAATTTGAGCAATGAGAGTGGTGAAGGTGCAGCGATTGCTGTTCGGATAGTCTACACACATAGAAAAAATCATGTAAATTTAAGTCTACTTGGATGCACATAAAAATAGCGGACCGTTAGACCGAAATTTGCGACTGTTCTTAAATTTACAACACTATAAAAACTCGAAATATTAACTTACATGACATGACGTAAACCTAAGTTTAGGTACAAAAAACGATGTTTTCCAAATGCTGCTACTGTTTATGCAAATACAAATGCTTCTTAATGCCAGTTTTTTTTTTAAAAGATCTAGTTCTAGTTAACGTAAAAAAAATGATCCGGCTCTTCAAGGCTATAGATTGTAGTGGTTAAAATTAGCACTACACACTACCAAAATGGCATGTAAAATTCTGTTCCCTGAGACTGACACATGCAAGCGTTCTTTAGCACATAAGAATAAGTTGAAAAAGATGAGAAAATAAGTTTAATCAAACACTTATTTTGTCGAATTGCGTATGTGTCAGTATCAGGAGACATAATTTTACACGAAATCTTTCTTGACGTTCCCCGACTTTTTACAAACATGAATTACGTCTCGTGTAAAATTCATAATTTCTAACGCAATTCGACGAGAGATGTGTTTGATTGAATTTATCTTCTCATCTCTTTCAACTCATTCTTACGTGCTAAAGGACGCTTGCATGGGCCGGTCTCAGTGGACAGAAATTTACATGACATTTTGGTAGTGTGCGGGATCGTGAATCACTGAAAAATTTTCATTTGAAGACATCCTTTCCTTTACCCCAAATTTTCCTTATTTCAATACAGCAGTTTTAATTATCGAACATTACATTTACGAGAAATGAAACGTGAAATTGTGACTTGTCGTGACGCGTGAAACCGACTGCGTTAAAAACAAGTCTGATGTTGTTATACAGTATGCAAAAAAAGTTTATCCACCCTCAGTGAAAAATTTGATTTCTTCCAAAAAATCCACCAGAAAATTGAAACAAGTTTAATTGTTGATCAGTTGATTATTATTTATGCAAAAACAAAGCAAATTCATGCGAGTTCAAAACAAAAAACAAATTTTCTTGCATTTGAAACATAATGATAGAAAAAAAAGTTAAAAAATAACGCAAAAAAGTATATCCACCGCTCTGGCTCACATAGTTTAAGTACTTCGTATGACCACCTTTGGCTTCAATAACTGCTCGACATCGTCGAAACAAAGACTCAACAAGCTTAGCAGTTGTTTTCGGGGTGATTTTGTCCCATTCAGTTGAGATTACCTGCCGCAATTGCTGGATGCTTGTTGGTTTTGGCTCCTGGACCTTAATTTTCAAAATTGACCAGAGATGCTCGATCGAATTAAGGTTGGGAGACTGTGCTGACAACTCCATAACCTTGATACGCTTTTCCTTGTACCACTGCGAAACCAGCATTGAGGTGTGCTTCAGATCTCCGGCTTGTTGGAACGTATATCTGCGCCCCAACTTTAGCTTTTGTGCAGAGGCTGGTAGTTTTCACTTCAAAATGTCCAAATAAACCACCTTGGTCATGATTCCATCAATGGACTCAAGTTCTCCAACACCGGATGTAACCAAGATCCCCACACCATGACTCTACCTGAAGAAATAAAAATCAAATTCATGCTCAGTTGGTTGAAAAATCAATGTTGGTAAAGTAAGTCACCACCGCCATGCTTGACTGTAGGCCGCAAACACTCCTTTTTCAAACTTTCACCGGTTCGCCGCCATTTTCTTGTGATACCATCAGATTAAAATAGCATAACTTTCGTCTCGTCTGACCAAATCACCTTATTCCAGCCATCACTGTTCCATGAAATGTGGTCCTGGGCTCACTTCAACATTCTTTTTGCGGACAACAATGGCTTCTTAAGTGCTACTCTGGCCTTAAGACCTTTCTTATGAAGTTGATTTCGTACGGATTGTGATGTCAGTTGAATGGAAAACTCACTTTCAATCTGTTTCGCATTGTTCGTAGCTGATAGTCCCCGGTCCAGCTCCGTCTTCTTCACGATAGTTCTGTCAATTCAGCCAGTTGTCTTTGAAGGATGCCCCGGTCGCTTAGCTGGTGAGATAGAACCACGCTTTTTGTACATCTGCACAATCCTAGCGACCGTATCTTTGTGAAGCTGAACAATGTCGGCAATATCGCGGTAGTTTTTGCCAGTTTTGTGATGTTCAAAATTCAAATTTCGGATGCTGATCGAAATTTTCTGCTTTTTAGGGCGTTTTGCAACAAATAACTTCCAATTTTGAACACGAAACTAAAATTTTGAGCACGAAAACTTCAAGAGCAGTAAATGACCGCTAGACACAATGTTTACATTCGAGAAAGTTGCAGAATACACACTAAAACTCTGTAAAACACATTTAAATCGTAGTATCCGTTCGGGGGTGGATAAACTTTTTTTGCGTAATTTTTTACCCTTTTTCATAATTCATCACATAACATCTCAAGAAGAGATATAGATGCCATATTTTCAATGGCAATGTGATAAAAAAAAAACATGAATAGATAAATCATGGAGGAACACTCATCAAATTCAACTGATTTTCACCAGAAAAACAAAAAAATTGTAAATTGTTAGGGGGGGTGGATAAACTATTTTTGCATACTGTAACACCAAAGACAAGGATCATGTAAATTTAAGGCTTGCAAATCCCAGTATTCAGTCAAGCGGCTATTTTTTAATGCCTTACGAACTTAGATTTGATGTTACCTTAGGGCTTGTTGAAAATGTAGCATCCGAAACGTAACTTTGAGTGTGTCAGTATTTATTATTTTGTGTTTCAAATTAGGATTTAACAACACATCAAATGGAATACACAATTGAGTCATGTTTATCTTTGAGAACTTAGAAATTATGAATTTTACACGAGACGTAATTCGTGTTTGTAAAAAGCCGGGGAACGTAAACGAAGATTTCGTATAAAATTGTGTCTGCTGAAACTGACACATACACAATTCGACAAAAGATGTGTTTAATTCAATTTATTTTCTCATCTCTTTTAACTCATTCTTATGTGCTAAAGGGCGCTAGCATGTGTCGGTGTCAGGGGACAGAAATTTACATGACATTTTGGTAGTGTGTAGCTTTCGGCCCAATCGTTAAATTGGTTTTTTTTTCTCTTTTTTCTCAAATTTTTTTTTTTTTTTTTTAACCTTTTTTTCGTGGCAATAGAGAGTCGCGTTTCTCTCACCCCCCCCCAGGCGGGTTTTCTATTTATATACAGACACACACCTGGCAGGACTCCTTTTTTCCATGTCTCTCTCCAAAAAAAAAAAATTTTTCTCCCCACCTCTTAAAATATTCGTATATAATAAAACAAAACGGCGAATTAATACAGGTGTTTTTTTCCTCACACCCCACAAAACGCCCCGGGCCTAGCACGGTACGGTACATTCACATGTTTTATTCGTATTTGAAGTAGCATAACATTTCAAATAGCGAATTTGTAGGGTATACCACGATATCAGCGTGGAATAACCGGAATTTAAGTATAAATTTAATTGACGAAACAATATATTCCGAGTCATTACACTTTTACTGTATATAACAAATGAGATCCTACCATTATTTTCTATATATTGTTCAAAATTCAGGTATTTGACGGTTTCTGTTAATGTCAATTTCAGGTAATTGGGGTCATTCAAATATGTAAAGCTCCATTATATTCGACTTGACATGGCTCGGAAAGTGTTCCCAAGTAACAATTTTAGTTTTATTCCAGCCGTATAGCATTCACCCCGACTTTGTTGATAAAACTACATTCAAAACTGTTTTGCCTACCAACACCTTCTCTATGCTTCTTTTAAGCTAAAATTTGTACAAAGTGGCCCACTCTATAGATGGTTGTGAAAACAATTTAATGACACCTTTGTAAGACCATATGGAATATGGATTTCCGGAAAAACTGACGCGGTTGATCAAAGCAACGATGGATCGAGTGATGTGTGTCGTCCGAGTATCAGGGACGCTCTCGAGTCCCTTCGAATCTCGGAGAGGGTTACGGCAAGGTGATGGATTGTCGTGTTTGTTGTTTAACATTGCATTGGAGGGTGTGATTCAAAGAGCTGGGATAGACACGAGTGGCACGATCTGTCCAACTATTTGGCTTCGCCGACGACGTTGATATCGTAGCACATAACTTTGAGACGATGGCGGAAACGTACATCAGACTTAAGGCTGAAGCTGGTAAGATTGCGCTTGTGATTAATGCGATAAAAACAAAATACATGACGGGAAGAGACTCACGAGAAGACAATTAGAAGACGGTGATGAAATCGAGGTTGTAGACGAATTCGTGTATCTGGGCTCATTGGTGACCGCCGATAACGACACCAGCAGAGAAATACAAAGGCGCATTATGGCTGGCAATCGTGCCTACTTTGGACTCCGAAGGACGCTAAGATCGAACAAAGTTCACCGAACCACAAAGTTGACCATCTACAAGACATTAATTAGACCGGTAGTTCTCTACGGCCACGAAACATGGACATTGCTAGTGGAGGACCAACGCGCCTTTGGAGTCTTTGAACGGAAGGTGCTGCGTACGATCTACGGTGGAGTGCAGATGGAAGACGGAACGTGGAGGAGGCGAATGAACAACGAATTGCACCAGTTGCTGGGAGAACCTCCCATCGTACACATCGCAAAAATCGGTCGACTACGATGGGCTGGGTAAGAATGTTGGACGACAGCCCTTGAAAATACCATAATAAAGCCGAATTGATTTCTAGTGGCTTTCATAAAACTTTAATAAAACTTAATAAAGCTGGATGGTTTTGGCAATGTTACTTGGGTTATTTAGTTTTATTAAGGTTTTATCAAAGCCACTAGAAATCAATTTGGTTTTATTATGACACAAAGAGGTGCCAATAGGTTTCAAATTTTAGTCAGGTTTATAAGAACCTACACAGCTTCTTTACAACGATCTTAAAACCTTGACTTCTAAAATTCCTTTTACTCCTATCAAAGGTTTTATTTTGACTTTATTAACTCATAAAATGCTGTTTTGAAATGCCGTTTTAGGACTCATTCATATTATCTTATTATGGTCAGTTTAAAAAGCATTTTAAAACCATGTTGCCTCCAGTAAATGCATTAAACGGCTAACTGGCATTGAGGAAAGCTACGAAGCGACCAGATCGTTTTATAGTAGCCATTGCTAAGATAAATTGGCTTTTTGGCAAAACTGTGATTTCTTGCAATCGCCATATTGAAATATATGAAATAATTGAAATGTGGAAAAATAAATACACCAAATTTTAAATGTAATACAATTGAACTGTAGATCTGAGACAAACTTCGGTATTCGTTTAGATAACCTTATTGAATTCCATCAATTTTCAGGAGTTTCATGATTAATTTACGGAATATATTTTTTTCAATTTTGTTTTTGTTGTTGTAAACTCGCATAATTTCCAAGGCGCATTAATTTTCAGCTCTTATCGTGCCAATATCCACCATAAAATTGAATGCGCATATGATTTGGAGCATTATACGCTTTAAACAAAACTCAATTTGTTTTATATATTTTGCTATCAATTATAATTTCCCGCAACAGTAGAACTTTTTTCTTAGCCATTATTTACTGTTGAATGAATCAGAAGAGAAACAAAGCAAAACAACAAAAACCAACCACGATATCGCCGTGAAGTTTGACAGCTGTGGCCATTCAGCCCTATGCTGGTTTTGATGGCGGCCAATAGGTTTTATGATGGTTCTCAAGTGGTCATAACATCTTTCACTAGAACATTTTCAAAATCTTTATGGTCTTAGAAAGGTTTTATTAATTTGTTTTCAAGATGCATAGAGGAGGTGTTGGTGGACAAAACAGTTTTGAATGTAGTGTCATCAACAAAGGCGGGAGGAGTGCTATACGGCTGGAATAGAACTGAAATAGTTACTTGGGAAAGCAGGATGGTTTTGGCAATGTTACTTGGGTTATGCTGTAGATTCGTGGAAAGCGTTGTGGCTCAGGTCTATTTGTTTGAATTCAGCTCGTTTTACGGAATCTTCTTTGCGATTGATGCAACGCAGTGGGCTAGGCTATTTTGACGCTTGTATTATGTCTTTGAAGTGCTACAAGCATCAATATTGACAACAACAACATAAAATTGACGTCATCTAGCCCAGTTGTTTTCAAGATGCTTTTTCGTACTGTCTGCGTGTAGATTAGACAAGATCAGTGACCAACCGGTGGATGTCATCAATTAAACCTATGAGATTCTCTACAAATGAGTATAGTGTAAGAAAACGGAACAGCACATCGACATTTCAGATATACTATTCTTTATATATAATTTTAGGTTATCCATAGAATTCCCAAGTTTTGTAAAATAATTTTTCTCATGGCTATGATACATCGTTTAAACTTTTAGGTTCATAATGGATACGTAAATCCATCTACAATTGCAGTAGGACAACAATCTGCAGGCATGGGTTATTTTTATTATCATTTTATATTATAATATTACTTCACTATGTTTTATATACTATTCAATATGACATTGCATATTGATTTTACATTTTTATTATTACTCGGGTTTTCATGATTTATTTTCATACTATTTTTTTATTTTTACCTCGGAGCGTATGGTACGGTATGTCCACGCATCCTTCCTCCCCAGTAGATTCACAAAATGCGTTGTGGTTCAAATCTATTCATTTAAATCCAACTCATTTTACAGAATCATCTTTTGCGGTTAATGCAACGCAGTAGGCCTAGCCACTTTGACACTTGTATCATGTCTTTGATATGCTGAAAGCATCAATATTGCCAAAAAAAATAATTGGGCGTCATCTAACCCAATTATTTCCAGGATGCTTTCTCGTACTGGCTGCGTTTGTATTAGATTAGACTAGATTAGATTTGATTAGAGTTAATTAGATTAGATTAGATTTACTTTTATCGACGGTCATTCGTGTTTGAGTTCTGAGTTAGTATTCTAATTGATTAAAGTGATTTGTTGAAATAAATCTTTTTTAAAACGCCAAGCCCAAAGTCCCAAGATCAAGATTATTTGTTTCGGAATAACACCGCCTTTAACCTTTTTGACCAGCTTCAAATCCCATCGCAAACGGAACGCACGACTTCCATCGGAACTTCGACCCAAATTCGAAGGACTATATCTACAATTTCGATGTGCTGTGGAAAAACGAATTGATGTGATACATCCACAATGGAACTGACTCATAGCTTCGGGTCTTGACAAAGAATCCTTACTGAGACCTTGCGGCATGTTAAGCCAGCCAGTTCAGCACAAGGGATCTCCATAATGCCTTTGAATATAATCAAAATGATAACGGTTAATTAAACGCGACAAATTTAAATACATTTCGAAACGAAAAAAATCCCGCCAAATCCGGCATACCCAAGGTAAACCTAAATAAATCACAACCATCTGAATACACGTATATTTTTATGCAAATGACAGCAGGTTCAAAGTTTGTTATTGCGTTCTAGAATAATACAGAAAAAATAATTATTTGCAGCACTTTCTGACTTATTTAAATCACATTTGCATCATCTACCTGTTGACGAATATGTCTTGACATTCTTAACCAAATACACTAAAATCCATAGGTGCCCATGCAGTGATATTTATTCGCTGACCCTCACCTGTGATACTCCAAATAAATTCGTCTTCAAATATCCATCCTTAATTGGTCGCCGATGTGTCTCATTCGTGAAATACTAGATTAGCTAGATTTCATGCAATCAGCTCGCTGCAATCTAAATGACAAATTGATCATCAGGCCTTGGCAGCTAGTTTGTCTCGAATTTTATCACCGCTATTTAACCTAATCGAATAATGTCACCAGATCAACTTGGTTTGTCACATCTGGTTGGTGGTCATGAAACAAATGCCACACAAGTAAGTAGCGTTTATGATTAGCATTTTCCATTGGCCCCATTCTGTGCTGAAGATGACAAGGTGTCTTCATTTCCCGCGTCGGCGAAGTCTCTCTGAGTAGGCATGTTAGATGGGAGTCGTGCTTCTCTCTCTGTCAGTTGGGACCCTCTCCGCGAGAGGGTAGAGAGAAAGAACGAGGGTCCAATTGCTCATCTATAGTCACCTGAGGAGGTCTCTGGTAGAGCGGTGCACCTAACGGGCCCACCATACGGCATCGCGATGACGCAAGAGACCGCTCCGCGTGTTCGGCTCGGTTGAAAGTGAATGTGGTCTGCGGTGGCAACTGGCAACCTGCGAGAAACGAGAGTGAGAGTGAATGTGGTGTCCAGCCAAAAGTAGCAGCAAGTCCGCGAGTGAGAGTGAGAGTTCTCCTCGCCGAATTTGAGGTTTCTTGTCTCTGCTTCTGCGGAGGATATCGGTGCAAGGCCATCGCTGGCCCGAGGAATCGAGTTGGAAGTTTATAAAAATTTGTTTAACTAATGTGGCAGAAATTCAGTAGGCCACGAACGGTCCGACAAGGCAGACGTTGATTCCCTGGCGGAAGTTTTGGACATTCTGGACGTTTTCCGTGTACTCTTTCGTTCTTGCTGGCGCGTGCTAGATAGATCGTTATCAGCCGATTAGAGATTACTGCCATATTGTTTCGTACGAATCAGATCCAGGTTTGTTCTAGGCGAGCAAATTTCGAACCGAAAATCAATCGCAAGTGATATTTTGCATCCCTGTAGTAAAATATTGTCCATCTTGTGAGAAAGTTTTCCCAACACGACTTCGCAGATCGTTTACGCGGTTGCCCTTTTCCGAATCAAGTTTGCGGAGTTTCGGCGCTGGAAAGGAAGCGAGGGATCAAGTGGTGAGAAGAAATTCGAAAATAAAAACCGACTGCAAAAGGAAGCGCACTGTGCACAAAGAGTGAGAGCAATGCATTAAGTATCCAACTGTGTTTTAACATAAAAGGTGATAAATCATAAAAGCAACATCAGGTCTTTTGTGCGAAATTTGGGGCCCTCGGCTCGAGGAGGCTGAACAAAAGCGAAAAAGGGGTGCCGATATTTTTTTTTTATTAAAAGCATGAGTGATTGAGGAGTTTTGCAAAAATATAAAAATAATATAAAAACAGAGAAGAAGAAAGCAATTAGTGACATCCCTCTGTGTCTTGTAGTTTTTTTTTGCATGTTTGCTCGGTGCGAAGTGAGAGTAAAAGTTTGACGGCTCGGATCACCAATCGCGAACGAAAGTTGCACCCCTCGAGGAGAGCGGCCGGACCCATTACCGCATGTGACATAAGGAAGGAAGTTTGAGACCAGAAGTTGTTGGATTATCTTTTGTGGAATTGTGCTCTTTCAGTTGGTTGTCGAGTGTTAAGTGCGGACGAAAGGAAGCAGAGTGTGTGTTTAGGAAGTAGCCGAAAAACGACGGTCGGACGGACGAGATAGACCTCCTTGCTCGGGACAGAATCGAGACGCACAGCAGGATGAAGCTGTTCATTGTGGTAAGTGGGGTGGGTGGGATTTGGTATGTTGGGAACATGGACATGTTTGTCTCATGATTTTGATTATATTAATAGAAGAGCTTGATGCGATATGAAAATAACGTAGACGTAGGTGAAAGTGCTCTAATATGGGTCTTTGGATCTAGAATTCGGCCTATCGTTAAAAATTGCCTGTCTTTAATTTTTCTTCATATAGATATGTCAGTGAGACAATACTACTGTATATTTTTGATTTTCAGCGTAAAAATAGTGAATTAATATTTAATTTGAATTTTAAGCATAGGCTGAATCCTAGATCCATAGACTCACATTTGAGCACCTTTCCCTATTTAATTTGAGGTTTCTGAGTACATAAACGATGTTCGTTTATAGAAGTGTTTACTTACGAAAACCATGAACTTTTCAAGAGATATCATAATGCCTGAAAAATCTGGGAATAGTATGGATAGTTGGTAAGGGGCTATTCATAAACCACGTAGCCTTTTTTTTTGGGGGGGAGGTGGGTTTTGACCATAGTCCACGCTCCATACAAAATTTCAAAAAATTGTATGGAGAAAAGTCTACGAGGGGGGAGGGGAGGTCTGAGATTTTCAAGAATAAGTTACGTGGTTTATGAACAGGCCCTAAACTAAGCCTCTATATTCTGATGTTTTCACAATTATTACGATTTACTCCCAATAACTTGAGTAAGTTTTGAGAGGATCATGTGTTCAAAAATTCCTCAATTTATTGGTTCAGAGCATCTACAGCGTTTTTCCCAAAAAATGAATAATTTATAGATGAAAATTCAAGCAGGCTCTTGTCTGTTGCCATAACTTCTGTCGAATTGATTAAGTGGAAAACAAATATTAATTTTACAAACATTTTTAATCTGAATTGGACGTGATTTTTTTTTTCATTTGCTCGTCATTATAAAGCTTCTATCACATTATTTATACGATGACCAAATATTTTTTAAATTTATCCATTCGCGCAGGTAGGCAATTGTCAGACATCATTGGTTCCTGCCAGATGTCTATCATACTTTGACAAATATTTGGTCTCTGAACAAAAAGTTTGATACGAGTTTGAACCTTGGTCCGAAATCTGTTATTAAAAGTTTATCTAGAATTAATGTCTGTTGGAAACCTATGAAACCTCTCTTGTGTTATAATTTTGGGAAAAAATATCAAGTCTGAATTCAAGGAATGAAAATCGAGTGTTCCAACTTATGGGTGAGATGTACTTACTACTAGTGCTAACTCTTCCCATAAGTTTACAAAAGATTGGCGATCACGGATTACAAGCAGTTAAATATTTTGATCTTTGGCTGGGTTTTTCCTTATTTAGAAAAAAAAACAAATGTGGCGTGGACCCAACTCTCTCTTATTATTTTTGATTAGACTCCCAAGTTTTTCTGATATTCTTTTAACAGTTCTCATTCCGTGCGTCTATAACTTCATAGAATTTTATTGAGATCGTTTTCTTAATTCAGAAATTTTTAAATTTCCTCATAAACTCAAACAGCTAACCTTGACTTTTAAGCACTTTTCTAACTTTCAACTCGTGACCAGCGTTATGAATTGAACAAGCTGTTGATCTAGTTGGATGGCTTCCAAAGTAGCACAAAATGACCAAAAATGATTGCAGCAACTTTATTGTGACTTAATTTAGTCACAAATCAGTCACCCCAATCGGTTTGTTACAAGTGTGCTACTAGGGTTTAAATTTAGGTTTCTTTCAATGTTTATCTCTACCAAAATTTTTGTTCTGGTATGATTCTAGTTATGGGGGACCCAAGCAACACAGATTGTATTAAACACGTTGAAAGAACTGTTAAATTACAAATACAGTTAATCGATATGAGTGTATAATACCTTATTTCAAACTTTAAAATGACATAAAAAGCGCAAAAAGTGAAATCTTATAAAAGATAAAATGGAAAAAATATCCTCATACAAAAATATAACATCGCCAAGTGTGGGATTTGATCACTAGTCCTTGGCGTGATAGGTTTGTAGCTTCTTTATTAAGCCAACTCCGATTGTTGAAACGTCAACTCTGAGTATATATGATTTGCTTCCCGTTGGCAGTGAAACCACAATCTTGTACAACAAAATCATCATTATGTAAAAATAAACACGTTTTGCTAAACATGGTTGGTGTAATGTAATTTCAACAATATTTAGAACTACCCATAAAATCTTGTCCTGTGCATGTGTTATACAAATCTGGAACCCTGTTTATAAGTACATTAATAAAGTATTAATCACTTGCAGCAATGAAAAAAGTAGTTTTAGCTCGATCGATAGTAAGTTAGTATAGAATACGAGAGATCCAAATTACTCCGAACTTGACCTGTTTTGCAATACGTTTATAAAACATTTATAAAACAATCAGTTATAAATCATTCTTAAAAGACGTTCGTGTGTTACTTGGGGAATGTGTATTTCATGTGAAATTAAAAAAAAGAATGGTTCAAATACTATTGCATTTATTGCTCACATTTTGTAAATTTTCGTCCCAAGAATTCCTACATATACTACAGGGTTGGACCAATTCAGTAAAGCAACATTAAAACGTCATTGCTTTGAATTAATTTTTTTTTTGGTTCTCTTACTAACATGTTAAAGTATTTCAGGATAGACTTAGTGTTCAATTCGGTCACCTTTTGCTTTCATGATTGCCTTGAGCCGTTTTGAAATAGCATTACAAGCGGCACGCATCTTTTGTTCAGGAATCTCATTTCATAGTTTCCACGAAGTTGTTTTGAAATTTTCATGGTCCATTGGATTGGGGTTCTTAAACTTTTCTTTCATAATGCCATTTATATGGAAAAGCCCTAGTGGTTGACGTCTGGCAAATTATTCTTGCACCAGGCCTGCGTAACATTTGCTGAATGTTAAGGGACAGAACCCTGATGGAAAACCCCATTTGCGGATTCCAAAAATGGCTGAAGCATGTTACATCAAATGTCGTTTTAAAACATTGTTGAAGTAGTAATTGGAATTGATTTCAACACCCTTTTCTATGAAAAGTAGAGGAAGTCGATCTTCCGATGATATTGCTCCCCAAATCATCACGAATGTGCGATTTTGAAATCGTGAAACTGCTCGGACTGATGATGGGATCTCTTGGATACTGCTATACTGCATTCATTTTATCATTCTGAGAATTAGATTTTTATTGTAAAACGAAATTTTTCTCATCTGAATAAAGATTCAACGAATTACCGAATGGGCAAAAGAGTTCCCGAAATCTCGTGACCAAATTCTTTTTGTTGGCTTCCAAAAGTTCCGTGTAATTTTAATTGCTTGTATGCTTTGAATCTCGATTCTGTTTTCAGTACATTTATGATGATTTTTTTATGGATAAATTCATATTTTTGGCCATTTTTTTCACTAGTCTGCAAGTATTTCGACGAATTTGTTCACTTTAGCGTTGACGTACGAAGAGGAATAATTCTTTGAAGACATTGCATGTCCCCATGAAATGGAACCAGTAACTGACACATTTCTTTACGCAATAATCTCCACAAAGACACTCTTCGATCGTTCACCTGACCATGTCCATGCAACCGTTGGAGATAGGGTGGATTTGGTATTTACCTCAAGAAACGCAGGGAACCCTTGAATCCTTCAGTAGATATCAAAGGAAAATGGAAATTATTAGTCGAATAAATAGTTAAATATAATGCCTTGTTTGGTGTACAGACATTTTTTTTTAAAATGGTCGTTGGGAGCATCTAGTCTTAGAAGGTTAAGTGATTCAGCATTTCTCTTCAAACGGTTGGCAAACAAACATTAACTAAAGTCCTAGCCCCATATGGCTTATGGTAATAGCGCCATTTCTCGCTCTTTGAAAAAGAATGCTCATACCCGTTCTTTGCGGCAAAACATCTTTGCACATGAATTGGGTTCTATTTAAATATGATTTTCTTGCGAGAATTTCCCGTTGTTTATTCCTGGTAATTTAGTCTTCTCCAGCACTGATTTGATGGTGGATTGATTCCGAAGAAAGACATTAATATTCTCAAACACAATCTCCTCTAATTATAGTTTTTACGGCACAATATTGTTTCAGTAAAAGGATCTAAATGTAAAGCCACAGCACAGCACTATCAAATAACGTAAGGCCATTTCGTTTGCGGAGAACTGATTACTGAAATCGATATCATTTTCCCTAAACTTTCTAAAAAAAATTCAATTCTATGCGCAGCAGTAAAACCAAAACATGTCAGTTCCAAAGCACCGCTTGCCTTGATCAAGGATTTGAACGAATTCGTACACGTACCGTTTTCACCAACTTTGAAGTTCAAATACTGCAAGGATGACCAAGTTTTTTTCTTGATTTCGATTATGCCTGGCTCCATTAATTTAAGTACGAAAGATTAAAGATCAGCATATTTCTTCTTTCCTTGTAGCCGCCAACACTTAAAAACGTTTCTTACCTTGCAAATGCAACTGTAAAGTTCGATTTTGCTTGCAGTACAGTTTTCCTCCTGGCACTACTTGTTGATATCAAACTTCTACAGCATGAGCAAACAATATATACAAATATACGTTTCAGAAACTAGATGGCATTAATATATGTAAGCAGAGTTCTACACTGAAATCAAAAATACTGCTTCAGATATTTGGGCCAACCCTGTATATGACGTCTTTGTTGGTCAGAATAGTATCTACAACTTTATCAATATAGTTGTAGTAAATAGTAGTAGTAGTAAAGAAAGTTAGTAGAAAATGTTGCTGCTTCCATTAATCATTCAAAATCATCGAAAAATTAAACCAATTATAATCGTTTTGGTTCAATATCCATCATTAATGCAGATTTGCATATTGACAAATATTGTAGCTAGAATCAGATCTACAATACCTCGTCTCATCATTTCGTGAAAAAATATCTAATGTTATAGAAAAATTAATATTAATAAATTTCAACCTTAGATTTTCTCATTTGAATTCCACACACACAATTTGAGAAATAACAGTGCTGGGCAAAATAAAGTACGTACTTCTAATATTTTAAAACTATCTTGATTTTCACAATATTTATGATGAATGGATCCTCAAATCATTCGAATAAAAGTGATCATCGTAGATGTAATTTCGTAATATATTTTGTTAAAAGACTTGTGAGTTATTAATTATTTCAAGATAGTATTTATTAAGAAACTGTTCATTATGTTTATGAGATAAAGTGCGCATTACAAAAATACATCATTCTCATTGCTTATTCATCAGGTTAGTTTGTTGTATGGTCACCTTTTGCTTCAATCACGGATTGCAAGCATCGTGGCATACTTGCAACTCAAAATGAACCACAAGTTTTTTAAAGGATTTAGTTCCGAGCTGAGGTGGCCATTCCAATAGCTTAATACGTTAAGTCCAGAAATATGCAGTGGTTTTGTGAGCGATATGCTTGAGGCTGTGCTGAAAAAAAAAACGTCTCCTCTAAGCCAACTATACTCGACGGCTCTTTAAGATTATTTTTCAAAATGCTGAATTCAGAAATCGTACAGAGTCTCCCGTCTTTATTCCATCTAATTTCTCAAGATTCCCAACACTAGATCTGGCACGCTTTCAATTCATCAATCAATCAATCAATGTCTCACCTGGATGCCATCAATTTGATTTAATGAACTCATTTTAATTCGATGCAATTCGAAATTTATCAGCTTGATAGAAAATGCGTAGTTGCTCAATTTAGCAACATAAACCTTTGTTTTTATTCAAATCAAATGTCAAATCGGTGCTACTGGCGTAATGAGTGTGTTGCAATATTGACTCAAAGTACTTAATCGGAAACTTTTCGCTGGGAATTGTCTGCAAGTCGATTAAAATTTTCCTTGCTCGATTGCAGTGAGACACCCCTCGCAATTATTCAATACTTCTTGCATATTTTTCGTAATTTTGCATCACTTACTTCATAGGGGAGAACATCACAAAATGCACTGGTGGGGTATTACGACCCACACCATAAATATGCTCAAATCTTCAAAACTATTGCTTTAATGGAATGATATTTTATCAATTTATACATACTACAGTATAATTTTGTAGTACAATAAGGCACTAAATATGATCAAAATTGAAGAAATTTTCATGACTGTACCACACATGTAAATAATAGTGTTTTTAAAATAAGCTTTTACCATGCGTTAATATCCATGGTTTATAATATATTCACTTCACATGTATTGCACACAACAAAACTTCAAGATAGTATCAAAACTTCTCTACAAGTCCACGTATTTACAGAATATTTAGACAAAACTATGCAAAACTAAAACTAGGGCAGAACGCACCGTGGCGTTGTATACGTTTAGACGCTTAGAAAAAAGTACCCAGTGGAGCGGTTAAGTGTGGGGAGCCAACGATGGGTATAATCATGTTTACCTACCTTTGGGTATAAATAACTTACTTCTGGTAAAATTCTACCCAAGAGTTAGTAATTTGAACCCAATGGTAGGTTAAACATAACTATACCCAACATTGGCTTTCCACACTTAACTGCTCTGTTGGGTACTTTTTTCTAAGCGTGTATATAATGAGGAGTTGGCAACATATCGCAACGTTTTGCTATCTTTTTTCTATACCTGGCTGCTTGAAGTTCTATACTTGGCTGGTTCACTACTAAACAGAACTAAGCGGATGTGGCGATAGGTTGCAACCTACTGTTTTTACCTTTTACAAACGGTGCATGCTATCCCAATATTTTAGTGCATTGCATCATATCCCAGTGTTGTGGTGCGTCTTACCCCAATTTTGGGGTGCATATTGAGCAATGACACATGCGTTTTACACCGGTGTCGTCTTGGGATCAAATTGGAAAAGGTTTAAAAAATCATGAAATATCATCGTTTTGAATTTAAACCCCTTTTGATCTTCATAATCAATATCTTCCATTCCCTAGTAATTCACGATGTTAAACGGTGCGTTTTGTACCATCCTCCCCTATATTCGAGCATTTTTTCTGTTCCTGACGATTTTAACGATACGTTTACGGATATCTACGGAAATGTGGACTTTGTGGTCAAGTGGTTAGTGGCGTCACCCGTCGTTTAAGCGATTGCCACGATGTAAGGGTTCGATTCCCGCTCCAGTCTGTGGAAAGTTTCGCAAAAACGTAAATTTCCATACTAAACCACTGGGTGTTCGGTTAAATTGTCCGTTGTACTTTACTTTATGTTCAATGTTCAGTCTGTATGTTGAGTCTGTACAAGTTGAAGACGGTGTGTCTTTTTTTTAGTTTGCTCTTTTCTCATCTTAACAGATTACAAAGCTGTTTTGACACTTTCTAGCCGTTTGAGAGAAAGGACGCTATTCGGTCGCCAATAACGCTAATGGTGTGCAGTTAATATTGCTTTTTTTTATTTGGTCAAGTTAAAAATAGTCTTCTAAAGTTTGAGTCATTTAATAACTGAGTGCAAAGAAAAAACGGATCGATCTCGGAACCATGTTGATTGAATAAAAAGTTTGAGTTCTCAAAATGATGGTCATTTATTGTCCCTTTAAGAAAAAAATAGCGCAAAAATTATTCCGATTTGTTTTGATGAAATCTCTAACTTTTCTTCATATTTTGGACATTCTGTTGACTAACCTGAGCAGCCATTTTGATCCACCATCTTTTGTCTTTTGACCATCCCGAGTCACCTTTCCTCTTTTCTTCAACTTCTGTTTGACAATTACCCAATATATCTCAATTGGGCGGAATTGAGGCTAGTTAAGTGGATTGATGTCCTTTCGAAGAATTCCACCCCGCTGTCTCGATACCACTGTTGTACTTCTCCGCTGTAGTGGCAGCTTGCCAAAGCAGGCCAAAACTTTACAGGTCCATTTTGACCTCTAATGTACAGAAGATCTCGGACCGCTATTGTTTATCTTGTTTTTCAATGATGCCGCTCTGATTTTGAGCGAAGGTTTCAAAGTGGTCTATTCAGATGATTTGAAGTTGTACATCGTGATGCGCACACAAAAAGACTGCTTACTTTTGAAAAATTCGTTGCCTTCATTTTCTGAGTGGTGTCAGAGAAACAAACTGATATTTAGCGTAGATAAATGTCAGGTTATCACAATTTATCGTAAATCCAATTCTGTTTGACTACTACGTTGATGGCAATACTCTTAGTAGAGTGACCAGTGTGACTGATCTGGGTGTTCAACTAGATTCAAAAATGACTTTGGAACTACACCGTTCTGCGATCAGCAACTCGACAGTTGGGCTTTATTTCCAAGGTGGCGAAGGGTTTTTCGGACCCACACTGCTGGAAGTAATTGTACTGTGCACTTGTCCGTCCAATTTTGGAAAAGGCGTCGGTGGTACGGCAGCCTTACCAGGTCACGTGGTGCCTCAGAATCGAACGAGTTCAGAGGCGGTTTAGTCGTTTGGCTCTGAAAAACTTGCCGTGGCGAGATCCTGAAAACTTGCCATCGTATCCTGATAGATACCGACTACTAGGTTTGGACACGCTCTAACGACGTTGAAAAATACAGCAGTCGTTTTTTATTGCTAAACTGTTGAATGGTGAAGCCCCCGAACTACTTTCTATGTTGTACTTTCATGTACCGAACAGAAACCTACGGAACTCTACGTTGCTGCAACACATTTTTCACCGGACTGTGTTTGGATACAATGTAACGATGTGTTTGGATACGATGTAACGAACCTGGGGTTTTGTTCGCAGCTGTAAATACCTTGCCAGATCATAAATTTTCTTGTGAATTTATCGGCAAAAACGACTTTGAACTTGCTAGGGACATCACCTCGACTAGTGGCTTCATAGAACTTTTGTCCGGGAAGCTGTCCATAATTCACTTTCACGTACGTTTCGTCGTCCATGAGGATGTATTCTTCGTCCTTCGTAAGAACCTCATTGTACAACTTCCAGGCACGTCTTTTGCCCACTAGATTATGCTTCAATGTCCTGTTTGAATGCCCACTGGCCCGGAAAGATCGAAAGCCTTCTGGCGGTGCTTTGGCTGGCATTAAATTTCTTGGTGATGTCATAATCCAACAATTGGCTTTAATTGCTCTCGACACCTTCCAATGCAACTTCCGATCTTTAGTTTCACTATGACGCTTGCTATGATCCTGCTGATCGATAGTATGCCACTTACGGAAATGTTTGTGAACGCTGCACACGGCGGATTTAGCCAATTTCAACAACTTTAAGATTTTTTAGCCTGACTACGTCGGATTTTTGAAGTTGGTTTCAAATTAATATGCAGCTTTATTTCAAGAAGAATCATTAACCATTAGCCATTATTTTTTAATAAAGTTGAGTCGAAACTTTAAATTAAAGATTGTACTTAAAAAAATGAAACAGACAAGAATAATCTCCAAAAATTCATTTTAAGTCGGATATTTTTGAAACTCTCAGGAAATAAGTCAACACTTATTAGCTATGTTTTGCAAAGTTGGTTTATTCAACCTCCTCTTCTAGGCTTAATGCCTGCACCATTGACGCCACGGACGCTACCGATCAAATCCTGAGCAACACTTGCGCCATCTTGCTTAAACACTTTCATCCACTCTTTATTAAAATCCTTGTCATTTGAGCAGGGCTTCCCTGTTTTCCGGAGCTTGCCCTTCATAATCATCCAGAATTTTTCTATTGGCCAAATTCAGGTGGCCATGTCCCGAATCGAATGGTTCGGATTGCGCTTGAAGTAATTCTTTATCTTCCTTGCGTTCACGAGGTCGGTCGTCTTCGATTTGCGCTTCCGCTGCCAGCTCGCCGCTGGGTCATCTGGGTCTCATTGAATGATTCAACCACACGGGACACA
The DNA here is from genome assembly GCA_024533555.2 of Aedes koreicus. Taxonomy (NCBI): domain Eukaryota; kingdom Metazoa; phylum Arthropoda; class Insecta; order Diptera; family Culicidae; genus Aedes; species Aedes koreicus. The sequence continues at coordinate 171,362 of JAHHFK020003156.1, read as the reverse complement.
GTCGAATTGTTGATTCCCAGCTGTTTCGCGATCCATCTGTGAGACCGGCCTGGATATTCCACGACCGCGCCCATAATTTTTTGTTGACGCACTTCTTGCTTGGAAGCCATCTCGACTTCAACCACTTGACAGATTGTGACGAAATTTTGCACATGTAAACATTACACTCTAAACTTGTTTAGAGTCTAATGTTTGATTTCATCGATTTTTACCCATGCAATAAAAAGTTGTACACAAAAGAAAGTGTTGCATTTTTTGCGAGTACAACCTTTATTAAGGCTGTTTTAAATTTCGTGAGTCATGCTTATCAATTTTCAAAAGTTGAAACAGCGCCTTGAATCTGCAATATTTTCATTTGTTAAAGACATAGTTTCGCAGCGCATAGATTCAAATGAAATTTAATCAAAATTAAACTTCAACTTAACTTCACGGCCACACCTAAAGAAATACTTTAAAACTACATATATGAAAAATATTATTAAAGCACTCTCAACTTAATCTGAATTTTTCTTATATTTATTTCAAAATCTAAATGTACTGCAGCATTAAACAATCAATTGAAAGGTATTGTGTATGTGAATGTACTAGTCTATGTTGGATAACAACATACATAAATAGATCAATGATTAACTATCATCAGGCAGTTTTTTGCTCAAAAGCATTGATTTGACCAATCAAACAATGGTCAAGAAAATGTAATACTGCATTCGATTCGCCCACTGAAATACAATGATAAATTTTCACTACCAGAATTTCAATATTAAACGAAAAACCTAGCTTTAAATTTTCGAAAAAAAATATTGCGGTAATCTCTCGATTGATATGTCAATTGATACACGTTCCAAGAACAGAACACGGCATTTGATTTGAACACGGTTGAGTATTAGCGACAATCGGCAGATAAAAGTTTGCTCTAGGGTTTCACTTTACCTAAATGTTTTAATGCTAATTTATTGGTAAACTTCTCTTCAATATCATTCGATGCGAAATACTATGTTTACTCTTCATTTCACACACAAACGGTTTGATGAAATCTTGACAACTTGAAAAACGCTTCAGCCACGCTTTTTTAGCATTGCATCACTTTCATCGACCGCAACCTCATCGCCATTGACAAACATTTGAAAACTTTATTCAATCGCCCAACATTCCAATCGGATCGTCTCACCCTCTGCTCAGTGTGGACAAAAACCAAATCTCGCCATCCATACTTTCTTCTGCCAATCCCCGTTGGATCGATCGTCATCGTCTTACTCCTAGCTGTGTGGGAACCCGAAGGCTTATTTACAGAAAGTGAAATTAAAAGAAATGCATACATTAATAACCCCATCGGTACGTTAGGTAAATATTTGAGCTGGAGACGAACGCGCCACCTTCCTAATAGGCTTGACAGGTATCTACTACCGGCCCCACGAGTCACGAGGCACCACGACACTCTCTGCTGAAGAAGGAGTAAAATCCGTCCGGTTTCTCCCCTGTTTCCAACCGCGAACGAGAGATCAACGCAACTCACTCGCCTTCAGCCGGATCATTTGGGATCGCATTACATGCGTGATGATCATCGGCGGTAGCGCAGACGGCAGTCACACCGTTATTAAGCAGGGGAGGGACACAAAAATACTAGGAAAACCTTTCGTTAGATCATCGGATCCGAAGCCGATCTCGCTGAAGGTGAAATGGAAGAAAGCGCACAAGGTCTTTGTCTCGGCGAGTTATTCATCGGAAAATACATTGCTAGGCAGTAAAAGATATTGGCTAGTTGATAACTGCTCGCATGGCCTCAAAGGTGGACCAGGTCACACACTGATATCCGAGGTGAAATCGAGGAAAAGGTTATAAATGAGTCGCACATACAAACATATACGACGCACCACCAACTGGTGATCATCTCTCTCCAATATGCAAACGATGAAGGAAACGTAGGCATTCAACCGAGTGTTGGAGGATTTTCTGCTTCCATCCCAATGCCTAAGATCTGCGTTCGAACGGTGCTGTGAGGTTGGGTATGATTTTTGCCATCCGGTCTCATGTCATACCGTCGTCATCGTGGTCGTAATTTTTGCGCCCAGTAGACCGAACAGGGGAAAGGTGACCGAACCTGGGAGCTAATGACGATTTATATGTGCTGATACATTTGTTGATTGAATTTTAGTGGTTTTAAATGAGTTGCACGGTGTGTGACTTTTCGCAGATTGTTGGCTTTTCTTGGTCGTTGTTGTTACCTAATTGGAGAGGATGTGATTGCAATTAGCTTTCCAACAAGTCAATATATTGAGACGTCGGTGAATGGGATTTTCGTCTTGTTTGTGTAATGGTTTATTAATGGCGTTGTATACCGACAGAGGGACATTTAAGCTACTTTGCTCGTAATGCTTCAATCCAATCAATTAATTTTATTACTTGTTCCTCTCACTTTTCCCCTCCCTCCTTACCCCCCCTCCCCCTCTTTTCCCCCCCTCCCCAAAAAAATATTAACCCCTATTTTTCCCCCTTTTATTAATTTTTTTTTTTTTTTTTTTTTTTCCCTTTCTCCCCCCCCTCCCTTATTTGGCATCCTTTCCCCTTTTCTTGTCGGACTCAGACTTCACTTCTCTTAGGAAAACAGACATCACTATTTCCATGACACAGAAACATCTCGCCGATCTCAGCTGATTGTGAATCCCCACCAGGGCTGGCAAATGTCATTTTCAATGAAAAATGACCAACGATTTTTACCGAATTATGTCTGAAAATCTCATCGGGCGAGAAAACGATGACGAAGATTTTCTTCTAAATCTCATCGATTTTTTCGTCATGACAGCACGTGATAGTGTTTTGGTCATCGCTATTAAAAGCACATTTATTAATAAAATTGTAAGTTTCATCACCAAACTTCAAATGAAATTTCCACTTTATCGATAACATATTATTACTTGGCTAATTTCTAGTAAATTAATTAGAAATTTGTGAAACAAAATCGTATAAGAAAAAATCTCATGACTGCATGATGGTGTGAGATTGACAAGAAAGCTCATGATAGTTCATTTCTTCTCGTGACAGTGAGATGGCCTGTTTTTTCATCGTCACATGATGGCCGTGAGATTTACCACCTCTGATCCCACACTATTAAAAATTATAAAATTTCAACTAACAACAGTAACAAAAAAAAAAAAAACACAAAATATTCCCCACCCCTCCCACCGCCCGGGGGCTGCAGGGGTTTAGAACATCAAAAAAAAAAAAAAAAAAAAAAAAATAAAAAAAGGGAGAAATAAAAAAAATTAAACACTGCACACCCCCCCCCCCATTAAAAATAATATATTTTATATTATAATATAACCCCCCCCCCAAAAAACCCCCGGCGAGAAAATTTTAAAAAAAAAATACAAAAAAAAAACAGGGTCAAAAAATTACAGATGACCCAGAATGAAATCTAAATTTCTTTGGGCTTTCAAGCGTTTCCACTGTCGCACGCTCGCTCGTTTCTAAATCAAAATTAAGGTGAATAGGGCTCAATTTCGAGAAAAATGAAGTTACTCAATCAACAGTATCTATCTCATTCGAGTCAATGTCAACACAAACCAAATCCTATAGAAGACCACGAGCTGCTTAGAATTGACGAGTTACGAAATATGTAACTCCCTTTAAACCGTTTTTATGTTTTGGCTTGTTTGTACGTGTTGCACTTCTGTGCAACCATTTTGTAATACACATTATTTTGATATAGTGCTAACGTAAGAACTGCAGTACCGTCATGAAAACGCGACGCGAGATTGGATACAACACTTATGGTTCTTACAATTCATCATGTAATATATGAGAATCGTTGGGGTAGTGCACGGAAGAAAATCCGTTCTCATATTCCAGAACAAAAAATCACGACATCGTGAACTAACATCAATTCCAAATATGTGACTTTCTACTCATAAACGTGATTCCTTAAATCTTATTTCCATGAAAAGAATCACGATGTTGTGAACTCAATTCATGTCTGTTTGGCATTTCGTAACACAATAAAAATGACTGGGAATCATGATCCTCGATCATAATAACGTGAACTCTTAAATCTATTTGCGTGATTTTGTTCCTCTTTTCGTGAACATTGTTCGTGAACTGTCATTTTATTGTAACGCTTGTAAAACTCTAGTCAGTCATTGTTATGAGGTGTAAACGAAAGTGAAAGTTTTGAAATTATTTTGAATTGAGTACCTAGAGAAACATTTCGAAAGTGTTTCTTTACAACCGCAGGTGGTGATGGTTGGAACGCCGAACAAAGCAACTGGATTTTTTTTGGATTTTTGGCGCAGAATACAAAGCCGATAATATTCATCATGCTATTTGTTTTTGCCTACAAGTATTGTTCGTATTAAGCCTTAAGTATGCACCGGATTGTAAAACAGTGTGGATGTTCATACAATCATATTTATTCGGGATACATGCCTCAATTCTAGATATGCCAAAGGTGACTCAAGATGTTATCAGAAGCATTTCTTAACTAAACGACCTAATCTAACCAAATGTATAATTCATAAGAATCCTAAATTTAACTTTTCTTGTTTAACGATAATTTTATTCATTGATTATTCTTTTTTATATGCTGTTAATTCATACTAACAATAAAATGCAATACGCATGCATGCGTATAATCGAATATCTTTAGCATTTTTTCTACTCCTCATGCGAAAGTATACTCTCATGTTATTTTATAAATTCTTGAATTTTGTTCTAATATTCATGAACAATAATTTCGTAACAAATACAATCCGTGAACTACGAGGCTGCCTTTGTGAAGAGTATCACGATATAAATCCGATTTCGGAAACATTAATCATGAATACGTGAACTAAATCATGATTACCAAGAAAAGTTTTCACGTTTTCATGACACACGTTGCATGCAAGTACGTTACTCTAGCGTTATATTAATTTTGCGAAACAAAGTTCACGTATTCATGACTTTTGTTCATGGTGTATTTTCGTAAGTGAAATTTTGACTTGTTCCGAAATTCGTGACTCGAGGTTGACGTATTCCGGAACGATTTTTTATCCGTGTGGTTAACATTCGTACCTCTCATGCCAAAGTCACGAGTTCGAATCTCACCCATGGGCAAGTTACGAAAATACCTAAAAGAGGCATTTGAGTGACTACGACGGGAGATAAACCAGCTCAAGGCTGAAAATTCTAATAATCAAGAAAAAAAAATTAGGCGTGGCTTGTGAATAGAAAAATTTCAAAAGTTTAGTTCATCTGTTTTTTTTCGGATTCTTTAGCAACTGAAGCAAAATCTTACGCTTATTGGAGAAATTAAATTTTCGCGCTCGGTATTTGAAGTTAACATGAATTTATTATGACAAAATTTATTTTTACAGAAAGAAATCTGCAGTAGCCACCCATTAATCTTTTAATTCATGCCACTATTTTGTTGGAAATTTATCAAGGAAAAAGGCTTGCTAAAACCGTTACGCAATCGGACGCTTGTGTGAAGAGTTAATAAAAAAGCCGGGCTCTATTTTTTTTTGGTTATATGAGTTTATTTCAAACTGAATTTCATATTTTTACAGTATTGTTATAAATTTCAATTTTACCAATGATCATGATCAAAGAATCAAATTTTTCTATTAACTTCTAAATAACTCAGTGAACACACAATCTTCTGAAAGGCGAACATTAATTTATTGCAACACAGTATATTTACTATAAAATCTAAAAATAAAAAACTTAAACACTATTTTCAAACTAGTACTAGTAAACGCGAGAAAATTCCATTAATTTACTCTGCTCGCACTGAAGAAGTCTGTAAGTCATAGACAAAATAGGCATATCTGTCAAAGGGTAAGCTTTTCTCAGTGGTTTTACAGGAATTTTCTCTTGTTTACTAGTGATAGGCTTAGAAAAAAGTTTCCGATTATTAAAAAAAAAATGATGAAGTGAAGTGTTAATTTCAATTTTTCCGATCACAACTATTGAAGGCTGTTTGGTAAAAGTATCGACACTTTCGCTTCACACCATCCATAAAAGCTTGTGCAATCGTATTCGGTACCTTTTTCTCATTATTATCGACTTCTCAGACAACCAGTCAAGTCGTATAACAGTGTTCAGACTGTATTGTATATTCCTACATTTTAAGTCAAAATCGCATATAGTTTTGGCCATTATCGTATTATCTTTAAGTTAAATCGTGAAGAGTGCAAATTTTCGACTTATATGCGAGGTGTCATTTATCCATCGTACTGCGTCACAAACTAAATCGGATTTAAATCGTAAGACTTTTTAAATCGAATTTGTAACTACAGATTTAATCGCATACGATGTCAAATAAACTCATTCAATAAAACAATGGAATTGGCGCGCATATAGCCTCCACTTATGCACGTATAAGCCATATTTTTGCATTCTATACGATTACATATGTATTTGTATATTAGGAAAACAACATTCAATATAAGTGCATTTTGGTTGTATGTCCTACGCATGTCAATTGTATCCTTTACTTTCTACTTGGTCTTTTTTAGAGCCCGCTTCAGCACGGCCCAATAAGTTTTGATTAGGCGTAGCTCAGGGCAGTTTGGTTAATCGTTTTGAAGGCTAAATGTTTTGTAAATTTCACCAAAGATGGTGCCTGATGTGAAGAAAATTTAACTTCGCTTTCATTGGTGTTAGTGTTGATCCTGGCATCAGTTTGTTGCCGTTCATCGTGGATTGGGAAAATTTGAACCTTGTATGCATGTAATCCAGCTCTTGCTTTGACCTTCTGGACGTAACTTAGCAAAACGCCGACCATTTTGGCAACATCACGTGTTGAAATGTTGGGATTTCGACTGAAATTACCCTTAATCTTGCCGTCCGTCTTCCTAAATGCTGCTCTTGGTTTACTTCCTGCTCCGCGCTTGTGATCCAAAGTCAACAGGTCGATGAACCTGTTTAGTACTCTTGAGACGGTTGAATTATAGATTTTCAGCATTTTTTTCCCCAAAGCACGATGAGCCAGCTTCAGATTTTCCGTGTGAGCGTACAACATTTTTTTACGCGTCTCCCCTTGACTCACTTCCATCTTGGCCGAAAAAATACCACAACCACACATTTCACAGGAAGAAATTCATGTACTTCAAAGAGAAACTGTGCCAAATTTGGTAAATTTCTGTCCAGTGGGAAAAAAGTTACATCCAGTTGTAAGTGTTGCAATAATTTCATGTTTGCCCTTTACGTATGTTTTGAGGATTCATGCTAATATTTTGTTTTGGTGTATATTTGGAAGACTTTCATCCATATGTGTTGGTTCATCGCCAATTTAATGCTCATAATGATACCCGCAGAGTTCATCAAGCTGACACCCTTACACTCAGAATTCATTGGAACATTAGGGGAAAGGGGGGCTTATTTGGACACTTTTTCGTCTTCGGATTTCAATATTTTTTTGTAAACGTCGAAAAAATGCTGAGTTTATTTTGGTTCTTATTTGGAAATCGAAGCATCATTTGGTAGTGTTTCAGATGTACGTTTAGGTGATTATGAATTGTTTATTTTTTTTATGACCCTTCTGTTCAAATGTGTCCCATATGTGAAGTAGCTTTAGACGGGTGTGAGGCACTTTTGAACAATGAGAAAAAAACTTTGATAGATTAATTAAATATTGTGGTTTTTTCAACGTTTTTCTTCCTGCAGACTGAGACTAAGATCAGAACAAATTAACTTAACAAAACTCAAAACTTATCTATTTAATTCACGTTTCGTTCGTTCATAGCATAAAAGTAGAACGAATTCATTAAACACATATTAAAAATAAGACCGTGACTCCCCGAAGCCTTCAGCCTTTTGTTCTCAATTTTTTTGTTGCCGCTAGTGTTTGGCGTTTGTTTTGTTTTCCAGCATTTTCTATATTCTTCTATTCTTCTAATCTAATCTAATCTAATCTAATATAAATACAGCCAGTACGAGAAAGCATCCTGGAAATAATTGGGTTAGATGACGCCCAATTATTTTTTTGTCAATATTGATGCTTGCAGCATATCAAAGACATGATACAAGCGTCAAAGTGGCCAGGCCTACTGCGTTGCATTAATCGCAAAAGATGATTCTGTGAAATAAATAGATTTGAGCCTCAACGAATTTTGTGAATCTACAGGGAAGGAAGGATACGTGGACATACCGTACCATACGCTCCGAGGTAAAAATAAATAAATAGTATCAAGATAAATCATGAAAACCCAAGTAATAATAAAAATGTAAAATCAATATGCAATGTCCTATAGAATAGTATATTAAACATAGTGAAGTAATATTATAATGTAAAATGATGTCATGTCTGCAGATTGTTGTCCTGCTGCAATTGTAGAAGGATTTACATATCCATTATGAACCTTAAAGCTTAAACAATGTTCATAGCCATGAGAAACATTATTTTACAAAACATGGGAATTCCATGGATAACCTGAAATCGCTAAAAGACGATTTCTTAACCTGTATAACACTCTCATGGAATTAAATATAGTTCCATCCGCATGGAGGCAGGTTAAAGTAATAGCTATTCAAAAGCCTGGGAAACCAGCGTCTGATTACAATTCTTACCATCCGATCTCTATGCTATCATGTTTAAGGAAATTGTTAGAAAAAATGATTCTATCAAGACTTGACCGTTGGGTTGAATAAAACAACCTGCTATCAAATACGCAATTTGGTTTCCGAAAGAGCAAAGGAACAAACGATTGTTTAGCGTTGCTTTCATCTGATATACAACTGGTCTTTGCACACAAGGAGCAATTGGCTTCAGTATTTCTGGATATTTAGGGCGCATTTGATTCAGTTTCCATAGATATACTGGCAGATAGTCTGCACAGTAGTGGTTTGCCAGGAATTTTAAATAACTTTCTGTATAATTTACTGTCAGAAAAACAAATGACCTTCAATCTAGGTCAACTGACAACTTCCAGAATTAGCTACATGGGCTTACCGCAAGGCTCATGTCTAAGTCCCTTGCTTTATAATTTTTTATGTTAAAGATAATCATAACTGCTTGGAAAATAGATGCACGCTAAGACAACTTGCAGACGATGCTGTGATCTCCTTTAGAGGTCCACGTGCGGAAATCTTGCAAAGACCATTGCAAAATTTCCTAGATAATCTGTCCATCTGGGCCAGAAATTTGGGGATCGAGTTTTCACCGCAAAAAACCGTAGTGTTTACTAGAAAGCGGTTCCCAGCCCAATTGCGCCATAAGCTGTTGGGAAGAGACATTACCCAATCTTTGACCTTCAAATACCTTGGAGCCATGTTTGATTAAAAATGCACTTGGAGAACTCATTGCGTATTTGAAACAGAAATGTCAACAAAGGATCAATTTTCTAAGATCAATTTCCGGGATATTGTGGGTTGCTCACCCGGAAGACCTCATTGAACTCTATAAAACAACTATTCTTTCAGTTCTCGAATATGGCTCTTTTTGTTTCCTCTCGACAAAAAACAGCCACCTCATTAAATTGGAACACATTCAATATCGTTGTCTTAATTTTAATTCCCCATATGTTTATTGAAAAGTACCAACATGTCAATTGCAATAGAAGAATTTTCACTGATGTGATGGATCCACTGGATTTGGTGTCTACTATGAATTCTCATCTGCCTTCCGGAAACTTCAGGAACTTTGTTCCGTATATGTTGCTGAGCTGACAGCAATCAATTTCGCATTGGGGATAATTTCCGACATTCCCATAGACCATTATTTCATCTTCTTGGATAGTCTCAGTTCTATTGAGGCCCTCCAGTCGATGAAAACAGTGAGGCACGCATCTTAATTTCTTTCAAAAATAAGGGAGCAGATGTGTGCGTTGGTCGACAGATTATTTAAGATTACCTGTGTATGGGTCCCCTCACATTGCTCAAATCCAGGCAATGAGAAGGCAGACTCTCTAGCCAAGGTGGGCGCACAAGAAGGCGAGATTTTTGAAAGAAGAATTTCACATGATGATTTTTTCCCATTAGTACGTCAGAGTTCTCTTCAAAGTTGGCAAAACGATTGGACAAGTAATTCTCTTTGGCGGTGGTTACATTCCATTATTTCAAATATATCGTCGAGATCGTGGTTCAAAGGTCTGAATGTAAGTCGCGGTTTCATTCGTGTGATGTCAAGACTTATGTCCAAAAAAAAACAAAAAAAAAAAAAAAAAACATTGTTTTTAAATTAACTATTAATCTTATTACCTCTTTCTTGTCACCACTACTCGCTAGACGCACATCTCTACAGAATTAACCTCGTCGATAGCAATTTATGTAGGTGCGGAACCGGTTATGATGACATCGCTCACGCAGTTTGGCATAGCCCGGATAATTATGCCTCCAGAGCACGACAATTAGATACCCTAGTGGCCCGAGGTAGACAACCCTGCCGCGAGGTAAGAGATGTTTTGGGAATGCGTGATCTCCCCTACATTCAAGCGATTTACGAATTCCTTTGTTTATCTGATCTAAGATTGTAACATCATCATCCCCCTTCCTTTCACTCTAGTAAATTCCCCGCCATTGTGTCCTCGTTATATCATCCTTTTGTTTCCGTGCTACTTGTACCTGCCCAGCAAGCTGTGGTCACCCATCTGTGGCTTAGTTCCTGAAAGGGACTACAGGGACCGAGGATTTGGTAGATGTCGCAACCATGAGTAGCAACTAATACCTGAAATAGGTCACCTGCCTAGCCTCTTCCAAACAATAATGTGACCCATTAAGCTCCAACAGCACCCCACTTTACTAAAATCAAAAAATAAAACATTGTTAATTACAATATTGAACTTCTGCTCCTTAAACTGTTACACATGCCTGAGCCTAACTAATAAAAGAATTGATTGAAAAAAAAGAGACCGGATCCACTGAGATGAAAGCGCACGTCTTACCCCTTCCACGTAAGGGAAACGAATTATCACCAGGTACTTCATAGAAAGATGCTAGGAAACAAACCGGAAAATTCAAAAAGCAAACGCCCCTAAGGTTAAAATTATAACATATCAGAACAAATTAAGCCAAGGGTGATAACTGAATTGGTCATGCAAAAACAGCTAAAATCAAAATGATATTTGAGGATTAATTACTTACATGGTGTCAATTTGTTATTTTTCTTTGCTAGGATAATCGTACACGCAAAAAAAAAACCGCAGTAGAAACTACCATTTCGAGGGTTAAATTAAGCGCAAACACCAACAATTTTCACCTGACTATAAATGCGTTTGATTTTACCATGCCTTCGATTAGATCGACCATGGTGCGGTTGATATCAATATGAGGTCTGTCAAATATACCACAAATGTTGAAGGTTTTACCATAAACGTAGCAAATTTGACTAAAATTTCATGGTAGTTTTAAAGATAGGGGGGTAAAATGGTAGTTTTTACTACAAGATTTTTTTCTGTGTACATAGGACAGCAAATGGGCTATTTCTATAGCATATTTTGAAACATTATGATGCAAAATCGAAGCAACCTTGAAATTTTCATATTGTAAGTTCTGAACGAAAACGTCAATTTATAAAAGTGCACCATCGCAGATACATATTTTGTCTACAATTCTGTAGTGACATTCTCACAGGAATAAATAAGATTGTTGTGAATTTTCTTAGTTGATGAAAACTTCCATTTTATATTCAAAAACATGACATTCGTTACCAGTGTTTGGAAAAACTCAAAGAACTCCAAACTTATGGGAAAATAGATGTGCTAATGAGATTTGTTTTGTTGAATTTAGCGATGCAAAAACAGCCGGTGAGTTTCCTGGTTCAAAAACTCATCGTTCCATTCTTGGGCATTACTCATTGTTATTACTGCTGTTTTGCAGGAGAGGATTGACCACCAATACGACATTCCTTAGCATGCAATCAAATGCAGATTGAGTGATTATTAAGAGTCTTAAATTTGAATGATCTAGTATTTTATGTATAAGTGCGTGAAAATACATGAGTAGCTCAAGCAGGATATTGTGTATCTTAATTCACTCATGGCTTTTAGGGTTATTCCTAGAGTTGAAGTGAAGTTTGTCACTTGGTGAAGTGAGAAAAGTCACCTGCAGTGACGTGACTCTTCTGGGTAAATCAAATGGAGAGTCACGTCACTGCAGGTGACTTTTCTCACTTCACCAAGTGACAAACGTCACTTTGACTCTCGGAATAATCCTCTTTATTCTCGCAAGAATATTTTTTCCCGTGCTCTGCTTATTCCGTTGAAATGCCTAGGCAGTGTTACTGAAAGATTTTTTACCGTAAAAACTCTTCCATATATTTTAAAACACTGCCTTTTACAAACAACGTTTCCCAACACACTGAAAATCATTTCCCTAACTGGCTTCAACTGAACCGGCTTAACCCAACAGCAATATAGCTCAACCTCTACGGAGATCGAACGCCCGATCCGAAATGCCCCCGGGCGCGATGGTGCCACTTATGTCTCAACTTACAAGCACTACTCCCACTACAGTGCCACACAGTTCAGAAGAACTCTTGAGCTCGTGTTTGTTCAAGACATTATTGTTGCCAAAGAGAGGCACGCTACCGCACCTCTCTCTCCCGAAAGAAAGTATTTCGTGTAGGTAGTGCAAATTTTCTAACCACGATTCGCGACTCGCTAAAGAAGAAAAAAAAAACCCCAGAAAAGTCCAAAGATGCAACCAACTGGTTTTGGATGTGAAGCCCGCACGGTTGCCGCGCGGGAAGCTGCCTTCGTAGACGAGTTTTACATAATCTTTGTTTTTCTTGGGGCACTGCAGTTAGCCTAGGCCGCATCACCTCTGAGTTGTGGCATTTCTCTCGAAGTGGTATTCAGTTCATTTGTTTTGCAGCAACGGCCTCCGCGGAGGAAAGAGGTGATTTGATGACGACAACGACGACGGTGATGATCGTTCAACGTGGAGTGAGTGGCCACTTGCCTCCAAGTCGGAAATGAGACTTGACGCTAAATGCGTTGTCGTAACGAAACCTTGGCAGTGGTGTAGTCAGTAACCGATGACGGACTGTGGTTCCAGCACAAGCAGATATGGCGATCGCACTTTTTACAATCCGGTCTCAACAACTTGGCCATTAGCAAGATTTACCAGTTTGATAACCACTTCGTAGCAATGGGTCTGAACACTTCCACCGGCTCCACCCCGGACAGCTTTCAAGAGCACTCGCGACGGCGTCGTCAACCATTTCGATCTGTGTATAATCTTTTACCTCTTCAACCTAGAGACCTCCACCCTCCTCCAAAAAGGGTAACGATTTCGTTTTCTAAATTTTCACAGCTACCCACCAATCCAATAGGGACAGTCAAGTGGAGTGTGTCTGCGCGTGGTTCACCGCATCTTAGATCATTTCCGGAACTAATTCAATTATCGGCGCGGAGAGTGAAATTTGTTCCCACCGCAGTTCGATCGGCGAATCGGCGGTGTTGATGATGATGATCGTCCGCTTCACGCAACAATCCGCCCAACCACACACACGCATCTGATCGGTCTTGAACGATGTGTGACGCCTCCGGAATTTCCACGCCCCAGTGTGTCGTTTCCTCACACTGATTGCCATGCAGCCAACCTTCCTCGCACCTGAGTGTTGGTAGAAATCGTTGAACTCTTCTCAATATCGCCGTTTATTGGAGTTATAAATATTCATATTATGTCTGTGTGGCTTCGGGCATCGCGCTGAATCGTCATTTGATTACCGATTCTGTCTGCCGCTGTGTTTCAGTGAAGAAAAAAAAAAAAGAAATGAAAATGTTCAGGTTAGTCACCACACTAGGACTGCTGAATGGCTTAATATCCGCCCTGGGACCCAGCAATGGATACACGGGGTGTGCTACGCAAGGTACAGTTATTGTTTTTTATAGCTATTACAACTTAAGTTATGCCCATCAAATTCCGATTGGTTGGAGGACATTTTGAAACTAAGGTGACGCATTGTTTCTGCTGTCCCCATACGTTGATATGTGATTTGAAGCAATAATTACTTTACGGGACATTTGTTCTAAAGTATCATTATTCATAATCATAAGTAACTCAAAAGTTCTGTACCAGGTAAAGTAGGTTAAAAATTGAGTTTTTTTTAACTTAATTTACGGAAGGAAAATAACTCTAGACAGGTCAAATAAAGAGCTAGAGAAATGGTGTTCACAGCAATGTAGCTTCAAATTTCATTGTCTACAAATTATCCTTGGACAGCATTCTTTTAACTTATTTTGTTAATGAGTTAGAAACAGCGCCACCCAAGCGGTGAAGTTATGAACTACGAGATTGCCAACCTAGCATCAACTTTGAAGAAGACACTGTGTTACTAAAATGAAACACTCATATTTATTTAGGCTTCTCCAATCACTGTGCACCGTGAGACTGTGTACCATCCAATAAACCAAATCTGTATACTTTCCTGGAAGTCTTTGTTGCCGATCATTACATAGATCGTGTTTTAGATTAAAAGAAAAACTTTAAAACCTCTATAAAACTTGCAATGTTATTTCCGCAGGTTGCAATTTCAGGGGTGTTATTAAGTTTCAAAACTTTGATCCGCGAAATTCACGGTATTATAAATAACAATTGTGAACGGTGCACAATTCTTTAGTTTGACTCATGTTGGATTCTTCGGGAAGAATAAAACTAAACTGTAAAGAATTAAATTACTATTACTAGCTTTATTTTCAAGATTTATTTTAATTCAATTGATTATTTTAACTATACTGATTGTTAAAAACTTATGATTAAATGTCAATTGTTCACCGGTTAACTTATGCTCAATGAGTCAAAAAACATCCATTATTTTCTCAATAAACATTGCAAGCAGCATAAAAAATCAAATCAAACTGTCTGTTGGGTTAGACCTCACAGATGAAAAATACAACTAAGCACGATCCAGGAAATCAGAGCATTACATAACTGGCGCGGTTCGAAAGTCCACATGACCTCCTGACCAAGCACGTTTCCGATCCTGAGCAAACAGGTGAATGATTTTTTTTTCTCCGGAAAGCCGAAGCCAATGGGTGGCGTTATTTTCCTAGCTCATAATTCAGTAAAACATAAAATAGAGGGAAAAAAGGTAACCACGGCTTGTCCACAACCTCAATGCGTAGCCGCAACGCATCAGAAGCACGCGTGAGTTGGGATTTTTTTTTCTCATGCTGACAGAGGCCAGTTAACTTAAACTGCTGAGTAAAGGTCGGCGTGCCGTCGTCGTAGGTGACTGCCAATTTACTTTTTTCCACTTGTGAATAAGAAACTTGAAGCCGTTGGAAAAAAGTGGTTCACACGACTTTGTGACATTTACTCTCCACTTGATTAATTCCGGGAAAAGTGTGGAAGTTAATCGGATTGGCGGAACGAATGGAAATGACGAAATTGACCAAATGAAGTGTTGATGGACACGATAGCGGATTTCTCTGAATCGGCACTGTTCAAAAGCACTCGTCAACACGTGTTTGATAATTGAGTGATTACTGATTATAGATCACTTGATGTTGGGAACGAAGTTTGTATTATAAGTCTTTTGTTTGACATAAGACAACAGAAATGTTCGTGAATGATTTTCAGAGATTAATAATGTACCCGAAATAACCATACAAACTTGAAATAACCCGTTAATTTGTAGACTTAGTTTTTTAGAGACTTTTTCAGGTTCGAGTATGAATTTAAAGGAAACATAAAGAAAACACAACGCTCGATCCAACGTTAGTGTCACCCGGTAACTTTTAAGCACGGTATTTTCAATCGGTTTTGGAAATTAAAGTATGTGCACAGCAAAAAGTTGTTAATTAACAGAAAAGTAGTTTTATAAAATCAAAATATAAATGTACAACGTATTTTTTAAATCAATTGGATGTGTTGTATCCAAATGCTCGTACTTTTAGTTTTACACCTTCCATGAGTTTTTGTAGAGGAGATAGTTTTGCAGCCTGATCTGAATTTTGCAGCCTGATCTTAGCTGATCTGATTCATGCAGCGCTGTGTGCCACTTGGCTAGTGTCTGATTTTATAGTTCAATGATTGTCATTGCTTTCTCATAACTCACAATATTATTATGCATGATAATATTGTTTTATTGACTTTACTTCATAGATGATTTCCATATTAATTATTGTTTTTATGTCGATTTGTCTTTAACTCCTTTTCAATTAAATCTTCCCTCTTTTCCTAACTCAGGAGCAACAACTATTAAGCCAGCAAAAATAAAAGCGGATTGCTGTTATAAAATCGGCATCATGCAGCAAATAGTGGCCATGGAAACAGTAAATAAAAATGTGTAAATGTTAGTTTTGTAAAATTTCAATAAATTTTACAAACTTTTTTAGGATACCTCAAATTAAGTTTTTGGTGAATTGCTGCTATCGCTGACAATGAACGAAAACATGCTTAAGCACGGAACCACAGAAATATACACTTTAACACTTTACAACATTTCTTGTATTTCAGTATCAACCGAATGAAGATCATATATAAAGCTCGATTCAAAGTAAATCTGAACGCACGGTTTAGTACACCACTGCGTCCCTGGTGGTTGGAACAAAAAACGTTTGACAGGCATTTGTGGATGTTTCATTGACAAAACAATTGGTGAAAAGTTTTTTTTCGTTTGATTGACCCATCTCGAAATTACGAATCATGGAACTTGAGAAAAGAAAATTAATTGTGCACAAACACCTAGAGAATCTTTCGTGGTCTGCCTCAGAAATAGCAAAAGTGTTAAAATTCCCAAAGTCAACGGTGTGTCTTGTAATCAAACGTTACAGGGATACTCTGAGTGTGGAAAGAGAACAGCGCATCTATCATAAAAGTGGCACTAGGGACAAAGAGCTGAGGAGAAAGGTGTTGAGGTACGTGAAAGGCAACCCAGGTGTCTCCATACGTGATTTGGCAAAGAAATACGATTCCAACTTTTTCACCGTCCTTTCAAGAGAAGTCTTTTTGTGCCAGTAAACATCCGAATCGCTCCCTGAAACAAAATTTAGTGGCCAAAAAGCGAGCACGATTACTATACGAACGAGTTTTGAGGAAATTTGATGGCTGTATTTTAATGGATGACTAATGACTAATGATTCGGCAAGGAATCTGTAGTTGTGGCCTTAAAACCAAGGTTTTCATCACATCTCACACAATGACATCGAAGGTTTACATTAAAGAGTGTCTGAAAAAGCGGATTTTACCCTTCATTCGGCAACACAAGACCAACGTTATGTTTTGGCCGGATCTAACCAGCTGCCACTACTCTAAGGAGGTACTAGAATGGTATGCTAACAAACAATGTTAATTTCGTCGCCAAAGAGATTAATCCTCCGAATTTTTCATCAATCACTATGCAATTCGTTGTTCGAAGATTCCTTTTCACCAAAGCCCAATACATTTCGATCAGATGAAGTTCTGGCAAATTTGGTGAATAGCACTCCTTCGGGACATTATTAGCAATTTTTCAGTTCTGAGCCAGCTTTTCATACTGACAAGATTCCAGTACAGGAACAAAACAGCACCGAATCGTTATGTTTCCAAATGAATGGCAATAGTCGTTTATTTAGACATGCTTCCATGTAAATTTGTCCATTTATGGTGTCAATCGTGATGAAAATGTCGCTTCTGAGACCGCATGCACATATTGTCTGCCATTGCCATTTCCAGGGTCCCGATTTTGCGCCCTTGTTATGCGTTTCGTTACGATTTGAAACCACCTACTTTGAAGAACTTCAGATCCGCACTTTTCTTCATTTTCTGGACAAACGATGCAGACATTTTCCCTTTTTTGGCCACATCTTGGACTGAGATGTTCGTTTTTTTTTGTCTTATATTATTTTACCACTGCCTTCCTCTTCGCGTTGAATCGAGAATCATGGTTGCCTCGGGAACTGATCTTTCTGTTTAAGATCAAGCGCTGCTGAAAGGTTTTTAGCACATTCGTAACCGTCAATTTTGCGACATTTAACGACTTTATAACGTCGCCGTTTGAAATATCCCGAATTTTCTCCTTTTTGTGCAAAATTAGTTCGTGCACGCTTTCTTGATTCGACGCCCTTTTACAGAACAAAAGTGACTGTGGCAAAACGAGATTTCTATCATAGCACACATACATTAATATTCGTATAGTGGTGTTCGTATTAGCTAATGCGTACACGGAGAAGACTGTATTAAGGCATTTTTGGCGACTATTTATTGCTGTGTACATTCTTTAGAGAACCTTTGTAATAATTTTCCAGACTTAAGTGTGTTGAATTCGCTTACGTCTTTCGCGTTCTATCTTCGAAAACTATTGAAAATTGAAATTGAAATGAATCTTGATGAAATTTATACCACCGAATAACAATCCTATCGAATCAAAACGCTGTCATCAGTTTCTCGCTATGAAAACTAGAGGTGCAATAGCAATTAAAATAAGGACCGTGCATAAATTGCTTTTAATAAATAGTTTGTTTTAAAGGTCTGCATAGGGGTCTCAGTTTTTTCTTGTAAAGATAACCTTAGATATTTCTACAAACGCTTCGACAAACCCTATAAAACTTCACATTTTGTTTCGTAATAAATGATTGCTTCTTAATTCACGGACAAAATTATCAAAGCTGCAGCATTGCCAGACAATTGCTTGGCTGCTCTATTTATTGAACGAGACAGATTCACACACACAAATACACGTATCCATAAAAACGCCTGAACATATTATTTTTTATGACACTACGTAGCATCACAAAACGGAGCTGCTACTGTTCAATAACTGTAAAACTTTGCAACGGGCAGAAATCAGTTTCGTAGATAATACTCCAGGGAATTCTTGGATGATCTAGAACACTTGAAATTGAAAATAGGCTACCCTGGACCCAAATGAGACTTTGGCGCTTGTGAATTGATAAGAAAAGCCATTTATTGTGGTGGTTGATCTCGTAATATCTATATCTTTATATATCTTTATCCCAATAAATTTTCTCGTAGCATAAAATACTTGAAAATTAAAACTAACTACTGTTTTTGGGTCCTCCCTTAGCTCAGTCTCAGGAGAGTTCGATTCCCGGTCTAATCTAGGAATTTTTCGTTAAGGAAAATTTCTCGACTCTCTGAGCATATGGCGTGATTTTACTTGCCACATAATCATACTAATGCAAAAATGGTACCTGGCATCGAAAGCTCTCAATTAATAACTGTTAATTGTAGAAGCAATAAGCTTGAAATGCTAAAAAAAGGAGACCTCAACGTGTTTATATGGCCGGTGCTGGTGGTGTAGTGGTAAGCGTCACGCTTGCTACTTGGTACCCCAGTGGGTCTGGGTTCAATCCCAGTCAAGATCGATGGAATTTTTCTGAGGCGAACAAATCTATGTCTTCCTTCGGTGGGGAAGTAAAGTCGTTCGTCCCGGCTCATGTGTTGATGGGTGCAATATGTAGGGTCTAGGTAGTGCAATCGTCCTCCTGGCGTCGGTGGTTGACTTCTTGTGAGGAAATAAGTCGATGAAAATTAATCCAATAAAAGAAAACGTGTTTGTAGACCCATTTGTGGTTTTCACTCCAGTGAATACATCGAAAAATCATTTTCCCTCTGTAGCAAACGGTTGATCTCAAAATCGATAGGCTTATACAATATATCTTTACATCCTAACACGAGACTTTGACGCTTGTGAATACGACGAAAAATCCCTTTTTTTGTGGTGATTGATCTCAATGGCGCCGTTCCAGTTGACCTAGAAGACTTGAAAATGAACATAGGCTATATTACGTATTTTCATGCACCAAAATGAGTCTTTGACGCTTGTGAACAGTTGAAAAAGCCATTTGATGTTTGATCTACTCAGTTAGATTTTAAAAAACATGTTATTTTCTACGTTATCTAATGCGCATATATGGAATGCAAGATGTGGCATAATTTCATGGGATATACGATGTTAATTTCGTCGGCAAAGGCGCGGCTACAAAGCAACACCATGCTGGAGGTGGCTGGGTTCGATTCCCGGTCTGGTCTAGGAATTTTTCGTTAAGGAAAATTTCTCGACTCCCTGGGCATAGCGTATGATTGTACTTGCCACACAATCCTTCTAATGCAAAAATGGTACTTGGCATCGAAAGCTTTCAATTAATAACTGTGGAAGTGCATTCTGAACACTAAGTTGAGAGCAAGCAATAAGCTAATTGTGAAAACAATAAGCTTGAAATGTTAAAGAAGAAGAAAGAAGATGTTAATTTAAGCCAAATGTCACCTTAATTTGATCTGTTGTATTAAAGATTGCAAACAATTTCGTTGTTTACGGTTGCCTTGGCTTGCAGTTGACCGAGGACAAATTTTACGCGAATTCATATTTTTTTTCTGTGTAAAAATCTGTAGACCTATTCTTTTACGAGTTCTCCAATGACCTAAAATTCTTGAAATTGAAGATTTACTACCCAACATGTCTTTATACCTCAACATGAGGCCTCTTTGAGCCATGTGAATACCTCGGAAAATCCATTTTTTACGATGATTGATCTCAAGGTCTGTAGATCTATAATCCAAGGAGTTGTCGCATGACCAAAAGTAAATGTAATTGAAGATTCATTCTTTACATTCCAACATGAAGCTTAGACGCTTGTGATAACGTCGGAAATTAAATTTGTTTCAGTGTTAGATCTCAAGGTCTATAGATCTATATTCCAGGAATTCTCAAATGACTTCAAACACTTATTAATGAAAAAACCCACTTAAATGCAGATTTGACGCTTGTGATTATTTAGAAAAGCCATTTGAAATTATAGGTGATTTCTGTATCTATAGACGCCAAGTTGTTCTTGAATGACCTTAACTACATGAAAATGATTTAACGCTACCCAACGTGTGTTTGTAGACAAGAATGGGGCTCTGACGTTTGTAAATGCATTAGACTGACTTTCGCGAAAACGACGCAGCAAAAGCAAAACACGTCAATTTCAAAGCACGACTTGCTGCGATCTCTGAGGCAACTTGATGTAGGTACACCGAAAATTAATTTTAGATTATATTACGAAATCGAAGGTAGAACTAACGAATCTATTCGTTGTTTTCTGCAACGAAACTGATTTGTTGTTTTTATGAAGAATCCTTCATACATTAATGGCACACACACAACTGTCAAAAGCACGAAGAATTTGTTGACACAGAAAGAACATTCGTGCATTGTACGAAAACAATACGAATATCTACTATCTACTATATCGACTCGAAATGAAATTGAAAAAAAAAAACAGCGCAGCCACGAAGAGCTGTTCAGCGTTTTGATTCTGTATTTTTGGGAAGACCTTTAATTGAATCTGTGGTTGATCTCATTAGGCCATGGTTACTAGTGAGAAGTTACTTGTTTAATGAGCATGAAGTTCGAACTCTCGACAGCCCACACATTTCTATTTTGAGATAAATCATTGGTTCCTTCCCATCCCAGTAGCAGCACCAACATGTATGAGTACGATAGAAAAGGCAGCGATTGGTTCTTGTAATGATAGCATTTCACCAGATAAAAAGCAATATGAATGTTTCATTGTTCTATGTAAAAAATCCATGTTTACGAAGCAAGTAAATGCTAATTTACGAAAATAAATTTTCAGTGTAAAATTTTGAAAGTCAATTCGTCGCTCCGATTTTGTCGATTGATGCTGATATTGTGACGCCCTGTGCATCACTGCATGCCAACTGGTACTCGGCGAGCGAACTGTTGATACCACATACGTTCTGGTAGTTCAGAAGGGCTTTCAATGAGGGGGCAGAGGATTCGGCAGGCAGCGATCTGAAAGATGAGCCCTGTCTCCATCACTAGATCCAGGGCCGAGACGACTTTGACGGCTGGACCTAGCAAATAGAACATCACTGAAACCGGCAGTGGGCACAACTGAGCTAGGAGGGTCCAAGGCTTCCAAACTGCTATGTGACGTGTGTCCCAGACCGGTTGAAGTGACGCTCAATGTATATTTATGAAGAGCATGGGTGAGATGACAGAGGTGTAACGGGCTGGCCGACGTTGATAACGGCGATCTAGGTGGAAGCATCAGCTGGTTAAAGAAGGCTGGAACCCAAAGATTCATCAGGACGATGACCTAAAACTCTATCTTCGAGTGCACTCACTCGACGACTGTCGCTTTCTTCAACGTCAGCTAAATGCTTTTGCCGACTGGTGCACTTTAAATCGTATGGATGTCAACCCGGCCAAATGCACGGTTATCTCGTTTTCGCACAAGAAACAGACTATTTTATTCAAGTATGTCTTGTTGGGCACCGAAATTGAGCGCGTCAGTCAAGTCAAGGACTTAGGAGTAATTCTGGACACCCAACTCACCTTCAAGCAGCATATCTCGTACGCTTTCGGCAAAGCCTCCTGCGTTCTGGGGTTCATCTTTCGGATTGCTAAAGACTTCACGGACATCTACTGCCTCAAATCGTTGTACTGCTCCTTGTGTCGTTCTATATTAGAGTATTGCTCGGTGGTGTGGACTCCTCATTACAACAACGGTGTCGTTAGAGTAGAGGCTGTTCAACGACGGTTTTTGAGATTTGCACTACGTAAACTACCGTGGACGGATCCCTATCGTTTGCCAAGCTACGAAAGCCGTTGCCGTCTAATTAACCAGAAGTCCCTGTTAGCCCGTAGAGATACAGACAGGGCTTTGTTCATAGCAGACATCTTGCAAGACCGCATCGACTGTCCTGATCTTCTGGAGCAAATCAATATCAACGTGCAGCCCCGAGCCCTGAGGAATAGTTCGATGCTGCGGTTACCTCCACAACGAACAAATTACAGTATGTTTGGCGCAATTGGCGGTTTACAAAGACTTTTTAATAGGGTTTCCGTCTTGTTTGATTTTAACGTGACTCGCCAGATGCTTCGTCGTAAGTTTAGTCATTTTTTTAAAGACCTGTCTAATTCGCATCGATAGTGTAATTTTTAGTTTGTTTTATGCCATGACCATTAGTGTACCGTTCTAATTGAGCTTTAAGTAACATCATTGGGATTTCTACATAATCTGTTGATGAATAGAAATAAATAAATAACTAAATAAAAATAACAATTCCATTTGTGGACCTAAAAGTTTAGACAATGTAGCCGCGAGAAAAAAAAAAATTATTTAAAATTATCTCATCAAACTTGGAATATCCATGGATAATCTGAAATTATATAGCAATAGAATAGTAAACCTAAAATTTCGATGTGCTGTTCCGTTTCCTTGCAATAATTTATGTAGTGAGTCTCATCGGAAATAGCGATTTTAATGAAATGAATTTAAATGCAATTATGTCACATCATTTAATATCATAACATAAATAATAAACTGACGAGTACGCTCTACAAATTGCCGGTACTTGCCTGAATTCACTGCTTGGAGAACCTCTTCGTTATAGACATTAGACATTTACACCGTCTTCAACTCGAGGTTGTACAGACTGAACATTTAACATAGAGATTTCAACGGACAACTTAACCTAACACCCAGTGAACCAGTATGGACATTTTCGTTTTGCGAAAAGTTCCACAGGCTGGAGCAGGAATCGAACCCTCACTTCATTGCAATCGCCTGAACGACGTGACGCCGCTAACCGCTTGACCACGAAGCCCACTTAGAAGCGACATCAGGACCGTGACGACTACGATGGACGATGACAGCAAAAGGCGGGACTGTGCTGAACTGAGAAGAGGTCTCCTTGGTGCTATCTACTGCACGTTACGGTTCAGTTTTTCTTCCTCCATGGCGCCATCTCCCGATACCGAACCGTTTGAACAGTTTGGGACGTGTCGTTTCCAAGCAGAGCAAGAATCTGAGCTTATGAAGGTTTTCAAAAGTTGGCGGCAGTTCTCCTATCCTTAAATCCCCGGAAATAGATGCCTTTTGGCCACGTTGATGAGGAGAGAGCTTTTTCCTTCAGATCTGCATTCAGTCCAATTTTGAAGGAGATGAAAGACCTGGAGCTGACGTCCTTTCCGTTGGCTATTAGTCTTAAAACCTCCATGCTCGTCGGTGCCAAGGCGATGCGTTCCTAAACCTCGTACCTGCTCGACGGTTACATCGCGGGAAATTCAAGACTCGAAGCTTGATTTACGGTCGCCAAATTACCGAGTGATAGGGATACTGACTCGGCTGTGCCATACATGGGACGCTCTTGCGGAGGCTTTTTCGATTCTGGTCTGCCGAAAAGACGATGAACGGGAACATTCGCATTTTCAGTACCCTTCGAAGACCTCGGCGTTAATGAGTTGGAGTTGATAAGCGCAGCAAAGTTGTTCCGTAATTCGTTTTTCAGCTCGTTCTTGATTTCCAACTTAAGACTTCCGACGATTTCGTTGTGCTTGCTGAAAACAACTTCTTGGCCAGATTCGTAGGTGGAACGAATTGAGCTGCGGACACGCATTTCTCTTATCAGAATAGAGCACGATTTGCAATGCCAAAATAACTAACGGTATTTGCTAAATCAGTCCAAAATGATGATATTCCGCATTGCAAAAGCCTATTCAAGAAATCAATAAATTTGGGATTCGTGAAATAAAATTGGGTATTTCTTGTTAGATTTTTTTGCTTCTTCTTCAAACAAATAATTTTAATTGCAGTTATTCAACAAGATCATACATCTCTTGAACGCTGTTATATATAGCTAAACAAGGAGTCTGCGTATTTTCAATGGCACTTAAAATGCACGTAAAGTGTTTTTTTTAAGTAAACATTCATTATACTTCCTAAAATCACACCACCTGATGTTCCCCATTATTTTAAAATGGCTTCAAATAACCTATCGAAAACCAGTCAATATTCCACAAACGACTCATCACTTAGCCATCGTTCTAACAAATCCTTTTCAATCTGATTCTCTTTACAGGTAAGCGCAACTTTAATTACACTACGCAGTCGTTCGATTCCACTTCGATCGACAAGGCTTTCCGTGCGGTAATCACGATAATTACTGCCATCATCATCATCATCAGGTCTCCTTGTCCGTTAAATTGTGAACGTATAGTGAAAGCTTCTTGAACTTGAGCGCATCGCGACCTTCCGCGGATCTCATCGAAAGCCCAATAGATATGGACTACAATCGCAAAGCTTCGCGTCCTTCCAAACCATCCTCATCATCGTGATTTGACCGATAATAATCTGCCTGAAAAGCGTCCATCAACTTCATGCAACCCAATCACCCACTGAATCGATTACGGTAATCCCAAAGCGTGTGCGTGCCAGCAGTGTTCGGTCACAAATTTGTGCCGTCGAAAGGGAAACGATGCATACAAATGTCGATGGGGTGACATGATTGCGGAGATTGGATTACGCTGCGTTGAATATCCATAAAGGCCCATAGGAATGCGATATAGCTGTACCTGTGTTGGGTGGAATTAACGCGAAAAAAAAGAATCACGTCGCTCCGCTGTTGGATAAACCTCTTACAGCATAACGCACACAAACAACGCGACGCTGATTGCAACTTAATTGCATTAAGTTTTTGGCGCGGCGAGAAGAAGACGACTACGATAAGTGATGGAGCAGGGCACGCTACCAGCTGCATGGGGGGAAAGATGAGCTACCAGCCACTTGAGTCGCGGCGTTGGAATCTTGAAGTTTTTTTTTGTCGGTGCAGTTGCAGAAATGTCAGCGATATCTGGTAATCAGGTGCTAAAAGTTGACCTGCTATTTTCGGGAAATTCCAACGATGGACCAACCGTCATTTGGCACACGTATCACGCAAGTTTAAGTTTAATAATCAGAAACTGTTCGTGTTTAATTGATTATTAAAAAAAACTTTTCGCGAAATGCATACAGCTACTAAGCGAATGACGATGAAGGCGGCATCTGTCGTGATTCCACAGGTTTTCGAGTGAAAACACTCTTGGACCGAAGCGCTTCTGGTCTGGTAGGAACCAGTTCGAATGTTAAAAATCTATGCCCATATCTCAGTGATTGCAAACCGGCCTGTTGCTGGGTTATTTCTTCTTTTTTTTTGCTTCTACGTGATAACTTTCACTGATTGAAAAATATGTGTGCGTGTATGTTTCATTTTTTCGGTTATCTGATTGTTGCGATTAGGTGTCCCCTACCCGGGGGGTTGGATCTGGGGTCTGTTGGGTGATCTTGGATGAATTGAAAATGTTGTGGGGTTGGTTTATGAGTTTCGTGCTTCCGTTGATTGGAAACCTTGAATGAAATCAACTTCAACGTTTTTATGATTGACATCGAGGGAGACGCAGTTTCTCGAGATTGACAGTTACATGTTGGGTATGTCAGTGAACCTAGGTCGTGGATTTCGTATTGAAAGATTATTTCAAAGCAGACATTTACGATCCTTTCCGTGGGTTGCATTGAGCTAGTGCACGGCGTGTTTTCTAGAACAATATTAAAACAAATCAATGCGTTAGCCTAACTCCTTTTCCACTCTAAAGAAGGACAGCAGTTCTCAAACATGTACTAGTGGTTAGATGCTAGATGCTGTAGAGACTTTCCTTATATCTACAAGTGTAACAGGCAATCTATTAGTATTTAGTATTAGTACTAGTACTCCTGACCAACGAGCTGACGTGATTTGGTTTTGCTGCTGCGCAAATAATCGAATGTTTTGTTGAAATCTTAGAGAATGACATATAAATGTCTGTAACAAAGATTGTTTCCAAGTGCCCCGGATAAGATGAGTGTCGATACTTCTGTTAGATTTGCCAGTGCTGTGTTTTTTAGTCAGATTCATTTACTGAAGCAATCTGGCATCGTACAATTGCGAACAAAAGTTGGAAGAGGTGTTTGCATATGTGATTTTAACCAACGAGAGTCTTCATTAGATCAGGATAAACAAACACCACATCAGTTCAAAGCGAATCGATAAAGGATAATTGATAAATAGAATAGACGCTAGACAATAGAATATCGTAAAGTGCGGGTGTGAGATTAATTTTTAACCTTGGAAGGAATCAGCAATTTTAACTTTCCAAACAACTCCAGCTTCTGCTGCTTCCGCCAGTTCTCAAGAGAGGGATCTTTGTATCCACTACATATTATTGACTTGGTGAGTTCGTTCCTATATATTTATTCATACATTTAATTGTCGCCCAATACTTCTTCCAAATTGTTGGACGGAACTGAGGACTTGCAATTTGGTGGATTCAGCTCTTTCGGGATGAACTGAACCTCATTATCGTTTTTTGACTATTTTTTTTGTTGACACCAAACAATATTAGACCAAAACAAAAAAAACAAAAAACAAAAAAAAAAAAAGAAAAAAAAAAAAATCTTTTGGTACCCCTTCCTTTTCACTTCCTTCTCCTTTATCTAAATTTTCCCACAAAAAAAAAAATTTTTTAAAAAACATTTTTTTTTTTACGAAAAATTTTTCCCAAAAAAAAACTTGAATCTGCCAGGAACCTTGCCGCGAGCAGGAGCCTTGTAGAACTCGAGCCCCAGGATTTGTTAGGAATCGGCTTTAGCATATGTTCATCATCGATCAAGAGGCATCCATCGGGTTTCGTCAGAACTTGGTCGTACAACTTACCGGCCCGAGTTCTGGCCACTGTTTGTTGTTTGAGGCTTCGGTTGGGTTGTTTACTTGCTCGGTAACATTTATAACCTTCTAGGAGACGGATTCGCCGCACAGTACAACGGTCGGCATTCAGTTTTTTTTTCGCCAAATCACAATCCGAGATGTTGGGATCAGCCTTGATTTTCCGAATGACCTTCACCCGAAGTTGACGATCAACGGTTCCACTCCGACGCTTGATTTGAACTTTGCGGGCAGTTGTTAAAGTTTCCTTGTACTTTTTAATCATTCGCGCCACTGTACTTTTAGGATAATCCAGCAGTTTTGCGAGCTCCCGAGTTGACGCAGATGGATTCTGCAGGTAACTGTGCACAATTATTTTTCTTTTCTCTTCCTGCATGATGAATATCTTGGAACCACGTTAGAATTAAACTGTGAAAAAAATAGACCGAGCAGAACTGTTTACAAACAACAAAGCGCTGTGAAAAACTTGCATATCAGACCACTTGGAGCGCCGCTATCTCTAAAATGAAGTGCCCCATTTCTAAATGATCTAGCCTTTATATTTCATTGAACTATTTCAGATGAACACTACTTTTTGTTAGCACCATTTGACAGTACAATGTTGAATGATTACACACAAATAGAAAGAAGCCAGACACGAAACAAGTAAACACGTTAGAAGTCAAGGATTCGATTCCTGATGTAGTAAATTTACTTTTTGAGTGGGAATTACGTTCAACTGTCTTGGAGCATAGGAGTATCATTGTGCTCGCCACAACATTTACGGATTCGATGCTTTGGAAAAAAAAGAAAAACCTCAATTAACTGGTAAGAAACGATATGGAGTTTAAAGGATGGTCTAGGTTATCCAAGGGTTAGTAAATGACTTAACAATGCATACCATATGCTGACAGGGAAAGCGGCCTGCCCTCTTCGAAGGGTGCAGCCTATCCGAGCGTCTGTTCTCCATGTCAGGGGCGGTTCAAAACAGCATCTGTTCTCGATGTTAGGAGCGGCTGATCATCGTCCTTGTGCCAGCATGGGACTATAAACAGTGCTGTGCACGATGGTCCTCCGGGGAAGGCCCAACAAGCTGCCCTTAAAAATCCAAACTTACAAATAATAGAGAAGTTAATAGGGATCTGAGCAATCGGTCTTTGCCGATAGGCGTTGAAATAAGGACTACGATTGAAAACTCGAAACATTGAACTGCAAATCGCTCTGCTTCCCAGGCTGCGATAGAATAATCTACGAGGAGCTCAACTACGTAACTTCGTAGTCGTAGCACTGCAGGTATGGAAAAACGGGCATCGAGCGGCTATTTTTTACCAGATTTAACGGATTTCGGTAAAATTTTACACATTCCGGTAAATTTTTTTCAGATAACTGTAAAATTTCACCAAAATCCGTTAAATTGGATTAACGAACGTTCAGCTGTTGAGAATTCGATAAAATTTTACACATTTCTATAAAAAAAAATCTAAGTGTGTACGTTCACGTGAGTGTGGTGGGATTTTAACTAAATTGTTCTTAACTTTCCTTCCTGGAACACACCTTTTGAACACTATAACTTTTGAATTTTGTGAAAATGAACGATAATCTAAGATTGAATGGAATTTTTCATTAACAAAAACCTACTTATAGACCAGCACCACAAATGAGCTAGGTACCGGCTTTTTAGTGGTGCTCAAAATGCGCCAACGCGTGATTGGACTGTTTCCTATCAATGCGAGAATCTGTAAGCTTGTAAGCTGAGGATCAAGGGTCGTTCCTTCAACTACAGCATCATCAACGTACGCTGCCCAAACGAAGGGAGACGAAAAAGACGTGTTCTACGCACAGCAAGAGCAAAAGTATGACGGCTGCCAAAAGCGGGACGGAAAAGTGAACGCGCAGGTAGGAAGGAAGGCAATGTACAGACCGGTAATTGGGCCGAAGAGCCTGCATACCGAATCGAACGATAACGGCCAACGATGCGTGAACTTTGCGGCCTCCCGTGGTCTAGTAGTCCGAAGAACCTTCTTCTCCTGTAAAAACATCCACAAAGCCACTTGGAGATCACCTAACCTTAATTTGAACAGAGCATCAAATCGACCATGTTCTAATCGGCGGGAAATTCCGCAGTGCAAATATAGACTCGGATCACTACCTAGTTGCAGTATGTATGCGCTCAAAACTCTCGATGATGTACAACACGCGTCGAATTTGGACGCCACGACCTAATATTGAGCTACTTCGGGAAACCGGAGTTGCCCAGAAATACGCGCAACAGCTAGAAGCAGCCCTACCAGCGGAAGAGCAGCTTAGCGCAGTGCAATGGTGGCAGTGCAATAGCGACATTAGATACTTCTGCACCGAATCGAAAAAATGACTGGTTTGATGGCGAATGCAAGCAGTTAGCAGAGGAGAAAAATACAGCATGGGCGAGAATGCTCCAACACCGTACGAGAGCGAATGTTGAACGGTACAGACAGGCACAGAGCAGGCAAAATTCTATTCTTCGAAGGAAAAAGCGCCAGAGGGAAGATCGAGACCGCGAAGCAATGGAAGCACTGTACCGTGCTTACGACACACGCAAGTTCTACGAGAAGTTGAACAGCTCGCGCAAAGGCTACGTACCACAAGTCGATATGTGCCAAGTCATGGAAGGTAACCTTCTCACAGTGAGTGTGAGGTGATCGAAAGGTGGAAGCAGTACTTTGAAAAGCACCTGAACGGCAATGTTACAGCAAACGAAGGTGGCACGGTAATAAATCTAGGAACACGCGCATAAGTTAGCTGGGTAATTACCAAGATTTGGGAGGAAGAGTGTTTACCGGAGGGTTGGATGGAAGGTACCTCATCTATAAAAAGGATGACGAGCTAGTTTGCTGCAACTTTTGTGCACTACTGAGTGCCGCCTACAAGCTGCTCTTGCAAATGTTATGCCGCCGCCTGTCACCAATTGCAAAGGAGTTCATGGGGCAATACCAAGCGGGATTCATGGTTTTCGCGATTTGGCAAGTGCTGCAGAAATGTTGCGAATATAACGTGCCCACATATCATCTTTTCATCAATTTCAAATCAGCTTACAACACCATCGATCGAGACCAGCTATGGCAGATCATGCACGGATATGGATTTCCAGAAAATCTGACGCGGTTGGTCAAAGCAACGATGGATCGAGTGATATGTGTCGTCCGAGTCTCAGGGACACTCTCGAATCTCTTCAAACCTCGGAGAGGATTACGGCAAGGCGATAGACTGTCATGTTTGCTAATTAACATTGCATTAGAGAGTGTGTTTCGAACAGCTGGGATAGACACGAGTGGCACGATCTTCAGGAACTATTCACTTCCAACTATTTGGCTTCGCCGACGACGTTGATATCGTAGCACGTAACTTTGAGACGATGGCGGAAACGTACATCAGACTTAAGGCTGAAGCTGGTAGGATTGGACTTGTGATTAATGCGTTGAAAACAATATACATGAAGGGAAGATAATGTTAGCCTCCCACCACGAGTTCAGATCGACGGTGATGAAATCGAGCTAGTAGATGGATTTGTGAATCTGGGCTCATTGGTGATCGGTGATAACCAAACCAGCAGAGGAATACAAAGGTGCATTATGGCTGGCGATCGTGCCTACTTTGGACACCGAAGGACGCTAAGATCGAACAAAGTTCGCCGAACTACAAAGTTGACCATCTTCAAGACACTAATTAGACTGGTTGTTGTCTATGGCCACGAAAAATGGACACTGCTTGTGGAGGACCAACGCGCCCATGGTATCTTGGTACCTTGGTATCGGAAGGTGTTGCATACGATCTACGGTGGAGTGAATTGCATCAGTTTTTGGGAGGCCTCCCATCGTACACACCGCTAAAATCGCTCGACTACAGTGGGTTGAGCATGTCGTAAGAATGTCGAACGACAGCCCAGTTAAAATGATTCTCGAAAACGAACCGACGGGCACTAGAAGAAGAGGCGTGCAACGAGCAAGGACGATCGATCAAGTAGAAGGTGACCTGCGGACTTTTCGCAGACAACGAGGCTGGTGAAGTGCAGACATGGACAGTATAGAATGGAGACAACTTCTGTGTACAGCAGCGGCCACACCAGCCTTGGTCTGATCATTAAAAAAGCTAGGTTATTTAAGAACTCCCTGGAGCAGAGATCTGTTTATCTACACGCAAAGCCATTAATCTTTTTCGAGTTTATGGGAACGGGACAAATTGATGGACATTAGTAGATCTTACCTGCTACAATTATTGATATGAAAGCTTGTTTAAGGTTATCCACAATCTTTTTGGAGCTTAGAGCGTCAGCAATACAAACAAAACAAGCTATCTGTTAATTTTTTTCTGCATAAAAAATGATGCTTAAGGCTCAAGAAGATCTATGCTGAAAGCAATAGTCTGCCATGAGGATCCTCGGGTGGACTTGATCCTCGGAGAGGAGGCTTCTTTGTTTTTCATAGACATTTAAGATTTTGTTGTTTTGTATTCTAGAAAAATGCGCAGTTTTAACCTAAACTAAATTTCTGTAAAGAAAAATAATACAAACCAATATACAGCTTGAATGTTTGCTGTGGATTATATAGATCTTTCATGTTGATTTGCTCGCTGTCACAAACCCACATCACTCCCCCTCCCCCTATACACTCACATACAATATGTTGTAAAATAGCAAAGTCCCTCTACGGAGTTAAATGCCTCTGTATCTACAACTATAACAACAAATTCTAGGGTTTTTTTTTTTCATTAGGGCGAATCTACAATTGAGAGATTCTCTCCGGGCTTGCTCTCTTTCATTCATTACAGCGCCATTATAAAACTTTCGAGGGACTCTTTAGTACAGATCGAAACACAATGAATAAAAACCCTAGAATTAACCGTTTTTATATTGCAGTTGAAATAAATATTAAGTTGAAAGGTTATTCTAGGATATTTTAGAATTCCACTAAGATGACTTTGCGTGTCTATGTACATTCAGTTCAATTCAAAAGAAAAGTATAATGCTATGAACCACCAGGAATATAAACTTAGCCATACTCTTCCAACAGAACACTGCTTACGCTTGTAGGTTGTAACTAACGTTTTACACAGTCTTCTCATTTACTCCTGCTGATTTTTTCCATTCGTAAGGCAGCCGAATATTCATCTGCGCCGTTGGTCTGCGCCACTTTCCGGATCTTTGGATCTACGTTTTTCTCCTCTGCAGACTTCCGTTCTATTACGGGACACCTGTCCAGAACGGTGATAGGTCATTAAGCCGAATAACATTAGGTCAAATGCCATTAGGGCGAATGCCATTCGACCGAATGTTATTGATCACACAGTTCAATAGTTTTTCGTCTAAAAAATTTGGAGTAAAATTAAGTTCAATCTTCAGCTTTTTGCTTGCTATCAACTGGCCGTTCCTAAGCATAATTGTGTGGTAATTTTTATGATTTTGTTTTAAATCTAGAGATTGTACTCGAAAAACATGTTACAGACAAAAATGATCACCAAAAATTCATTTTATGTCGGATATTCTTTAAACTCGCTGCAAATAATTAAACACATATTGGCTATGTTTTTGCAAAGGTTGGTTCATTCAACTTCCTCTCTTAGTCTAAATGCCCACACCTTGGACATAACGCTACCCATCAGATCTTGTGCAACATTTGCGCCATCTTTCTCACTTACTTTCATCCACTCTTTCTTCAAATCCTTGTCGTTTTTGAAGACCTTCCCTGTTTCCGGAGCTTGCCCTTCATAGTCGCCCACAATTTTTCTATTGGGCGAAGTTCTGGCGAGTTTGGCGGATTTGCCTCCTTCGGCACAAAAACAACATCTTTGGCTTCGCACCACTCCGTCAACGGTTTCGCGTAATGGCACGATGCCAGATCCGGCCAAAATAGAGTGTCATCTTCGTGGGACCGGAGGAAGGCCAGCAGGCGCTTCTGGAGCCATTCTTCTTTATAATTTGACCGTTGATGGTGTTGGTCGTTATATATGGCTGAATTTGCCGAACCTACAGGTCGCCTGTCACACCAAGCATTTCGTGGTAAATTTGTCGACTGTCCGCTCCAAAGTACGTCTCGTCGTCCATTACGATGCATTTCGGCTGCACCAAGCACTCGTGGTACAGCTTCCTGGATTTGGCCACCGTTTATCAGTTCGGTTAGGCACCTTCCTTATCTTGAAGATATGAAGTCCGGCCCGCTTCATTGTCTACTAGATGAACCAGACGGAAGAATTGACCATCTTGGCCGCGTAATGAATCGAATGGTTCGGATTGCGCTTGAAGTAATCCCTTACCTTTCTTGCGTTCACGGGGTCGGTTGTATTCTTTTTTCGTCTTTCCTTCTTTTCTTCCACTGCCGCTGGGTCGTCTGGGTCTCCTTGAATGAATTTTACCACACCGGACATGGTTGAATTGTTGATTCCCAACTGTTTCGCGATCCACCTGTGCTTCCTGCTTGGATTGAAGATTGAAGATTGGGACGATTTGCACATGTAAACATTACACTAGTTTTACCGAAAATTTCATAATTTTTTACCCATGCAATAAAAAGTGATACACAAAAGAAAGTGTTGCATTTTTTTTGGAGTACAATCTTTACAAAGTACAGCAAGAAAGCAAATGTTTTTGATTTAATAATAAACGAAGTCTTCTGAGTTATTAGGGGAATACTTATTAATGAGCCGGTTGCCGTGGTCTATCTTGTTTATAATATTCAGCACTCGATTCTCTGATGCTATTTTTGTAGATAAGAAACGATATGTTTAGTGTTGGAAATCTATCGGGACATATGCAAAATATTATAAAATCTCTATTTATAATGCTAAATAAAGGATAAGGTGTAGGATGGGATGATTCATAAGGCTGCTCAGCGAACAAATGCAATTGATATCTTTGGCTTCTGTATATTGAATTTACTGTATTTTCTGGCAGTGGTTTTTGTAGCAGTTGCATTTAAATGCAAATTACCTATCATTTTACCTTATATAAAAAAGGGAAAAGAGGGTGAAATGAGGCATTTTTGAACCTGCGCTAAACGAAATTAGCGATTTCCAGGATTTTTCACTAAATAATAGGTAACTTACATCTCCTAAAAGCGGTGGCAAGAAATATTCACAATTCTGGGACAGTTTTAATCACTGTGTAACGGTTGAATTCAATAATAAAAATTCAATA
The DNA here is from genome assembly GCA_024533555.2 of Aedes koreicus. Taxonomy (NCBI): domain Eukaryota; kingdom Metazoa; phylum Arthropoda; class Insecta; order Diptera; family Culicidae; genus Aedes; species Aedes koreicus. The sequence continues at coordinate 136,828 of JAHHFK020003156.1, read as the reverse complement.
GATGTTTGGCTCATAAACCTCCTGGAATATGACTGAACCTATCATATTCCAAAATATGTTCTGATGTTCTGTGAAATATTTATAGTTTCTTAGATGTGTGCCATCAAAAATTCGAAAGGGTGAAGCAAACCGGCTTTTTTTTTGTATTTCTGCGACCATCACCTTGCAGCCATTCTCCTATTTTAGTTATCACCCGTTAAACACACTTTAAGGCGTTTTCCGGCTTTACTTCATAATAAAATGAATTCTTGACGAATTCAGATTTCAACATCAAGGATTTTAGGTAGCTTTCGTGCTTTAAACATCCTTCTTTTACATTTTTATTACCTTCCCTTTTCTAATTTTAGCAATACCGTCTGTGAGTATACACTTTCCCAGAAAATAAGGGCACACTTTTCTAAGGCTGCCATTTTAACATGCATTCTTATTCGGGTCGGCTCAATCTCATTGTTTACACCCAAACGTCAAACCGAACGTAACGCACAGCAAAGTTTCACGCGCATTTCGAGAGATGGGAAAGATTTCCGTTGAAAAACGCCATACCATCGTGCACTTGTGGAGCACTATTCCAGGATTATTACTAAGAAACTGGAAAGCGTTGGTGTGAAAATGGGGCGTATTGCGATCCAGAAGTTCAGGGAGGAATATTCCCCAAACCTGCCACGAAGTGGACGAAAAAAAAAGAACGATGAATGCAGATATTTACGAAAAAAATATACGTTGCCGATGATTCGCCAACATGACAATCCTGTAATATTCTGGCCCGACTTTGCTTCGTGTCGTTTCGCTAAGTTGACTATGGACTGGTACAAATTGGAAAACATGATAATTGTATCTAAGCACATGAATTGCCTTGAAATTCACCCCATCTGGTCATAATCATGTTATAGTGGAAAAAAATCAAAAGAGATTGGACAAAAGCGTCTAAAATCGTTGTTATTTAATCTGCGCAGAACCTTCTGAAGAACGTTAGAGGAAAAGTTCGATAACTTTTTTACACATGAAAAAGTCATCAAACATATTTCATGAAGTGTTGATAAACAATGTTAAGAAACCATATGTAAGAATAATAGTTGACATAAATAAAAATACACATGTTTCTTAACAAACTGAATGTCTCAAGTAACACGAAATGCTTAACGGAATGCATTTTTGCTCTAATGTGACAAATAATAATGTTGCCATTCCAGTGATTGGAAACATTTTAGGATACTACTCAGGTAACCAATAAGCAGTTCCAAAGCGTCTTAACGGCCTATCAAGCAATTAAGTCGCCTTAAATGCAACATGAATGCCGCTTTACTGCAATGCTATGATCATGCTTCATTAATGCTATTTTGTATTCGAAATGCTTATTACAGGCTACAAGCATTTAAATAGCATTTGAAATTCAACTTTACAGCACACAGACAAAAAGAAACATTGAATTCTCTGCGATATCTAATGCACATAAAGAAAATGCTAGATTTAGTAGAAAATAATAGAATATTCCATGTAAATTGTAGCCAGATAACGCCTGAATCTAGCCTGTTGTATGAAAGATTGCAAACTTTATTGTGTGGCGCATGGAAGATTGCAAACAATTTCGTTGTTTACGTTTCCTTTGGCTTGGAATTAAACGAGGGGAAATGTTACGCGTTTGTTAAAATTCATTTTTTTTCTGTGCAGATAGCATTCAAAATGCTGATATAATGCTAATATAATGCTTGTAGCATCTAAAATTCACATTTAGGGTTGATTTACTGCATATGCTAATGCTTACTGGTTACATGGGTACTAAAAAACTGAAATAGCGCAGAAGGTGGAGCCTATTAAACATAATTTATGTTCGACAATGGTCATGAACAAAAAAATACTAGGCTTCAGCAAAACAAAATATTGTTGGATTTCAAGAAAATATTTATGGGCTACGTTTGAACCATGAATTTTATGCTCACTAGATCGGTCTTATTACCACTTAACCATTTCAACATGTGAGAAATAGAACAATTAAAATCCTCTTAAACCATACCACCATTATTTAAACTTGCGCCAATGTCAAAGGGGACAAAGTAACTCATTTTAACATATGAGACTTCTGACGTAAGAAAGTAACTTTGAGCCTAACAAATAAACAAACTAATTAAAAAAAAGAAAGTAACTAAACGTTATCTTAATAGATCTCCTATACTTTGCTGATCGATCGATTACTCCTCATTTTTTGCTAATGCGTCATCATACTAAGAATTGCACCCGTGCAAATAGGCACAAGGAATAGGTTAAAGTAATATTATTTTTTTTTATCATACTGGCATAACTGAATTAGGTTCTTGAATGTTTCAGCGGTAACATAAATGTGATATAAATAGATGTTTGATAATTTTAGTCTTATCTAAAAGTGCATAAATGGTTATTCATTTATTCATACCTGACTAGTTATGTAAAAATTTGACATTTCATGAGTAAGTACATTTATACAACAAAATATGCCATCAAGCAACATGTCAGATGTAAGCAAACATGTCCTAACATAAAAACATTAAACAAATGAATGAAAAATCAGTATGTCATAAGTGATTCTAGATTCAAATTGCATGAAACGTATACATGTATGTATCTACATGACTAAACTAGTCAAATTGAACTTTTATAGACCTACACCATGACACATGACAAATATTACTTTAATATATATGTTTTTGGTGCTACTTGTGGTGTGCCCTTTCTTTCTGAGACGGGCTTTAAAACGAAACGAGGATATTTTTCATTAATTTGTGTTCTAGAAACTTTACTTATCCATTTTAAACAATCCAAATTCGGATATATTAACATTTATATAAACATGCTTTTGAATGAACGCAAGACCAACGAACCGTTTTCGTTATGCCTGCTGGACTCTTAAGGAAAATCGCTATAAAATTCTATGTTACAGATTTCCAACTCGCAATTTTGGAAGTACAATTTTCATTAAAAAAGCAATGTGTAACAACAGTGAGCTTTTTATTTTACTTTTGCGGCACTGCAGCAAGCTTAAAATAATAATAACACAAGTAACAAGTCAATATCTATTGAGATTTGTGGCTTTGCAAACGCTAGTTGGGAGCTCAAGTTAACCATTGCGGTAGCCATTAATGGAGTATGAGTCGTTTCACCTTAAGACACCTACATTCACTTAGTTTTGTTACTGTGCACCCAACCACATCTAGGAAAAAAAAAACTTCAACCCGCGGTTGGATATCCGGTTCACCCAATTGAACTAAACGTTATTAATAGCGCCCAATTTGCCCGTAAATCTAAATGTGTGAAACTGAATTGGGAACAATCGACTCGACACAAAACCATTTCCCTTAGAAACCTGCCTCGTGTTTTCCTTTTTCGGTCAACAGCAATTGAAACAATCGTTGGAGTATAATTTCGCAAAATACAGCCACACTTATTTTTGACACCCTCCTCTACGAAAACAAGTGCCAAACCGAAACAGGTGACGACCGCGCACAACGTGCTGTAAATTGTTCGATGGCTATAAAATTACACATCTACACACACACACACCCTTCGATTTCAGCTCAGTGAAACTGGTTGGCTTCCCTTAAACGGCCAGGCGCTCATCGTCGTCGTCGTCGTCGTCGTGGATTTAATCACTTCGAAAAGCTTTCTTCCGGCTATCTATTCCGACCGACGCTGATGGTGCTGCGGCTGGGGACGTGAAATTATTGAAACAAGCCATCAATAAGCCTGCCAAATCGACGCGCGTATACGCATCTGTGAGAGTCTCTGACTTGGAGGCCGGGATGTATTACGAAGAGGAAGTTAATCATGACTGCGCTTGTTCAGCTGGTTGTCGATACTCAAGATATTTACTGGCGGCTGCACGGGGTGGTTCGATTTTGCGGCTGCTTGTGTCCATTTGTTTCCCCTCAGAAGTATGATGTAACTTTCTAATGTGTCAGTTTGAAGACTGCAACGACGAAAGGCGACGAACCCGGCGAATGGTCTTCATTGTTCCCCGAATCTGTCGGACAAGGCTACAAGGTTGAATTATTTCCGGAGAGAATCGGTTTCCACGCTTGATTAGAAAACGCGGTGTTTCCTCTCAGATCCCTTCGCTAGTAATACAAAAATAAACACAAAAAAAGCACAAAACAAAAATTCAAAATCACTTTGTTATTGTGCTGTACCGGCCTTGTAAAGGTATTCAATTACGCGCATTGCCGCCTACTTTTCTCCTCGATGAGTTTCAGTCTTTGCTTACACGTGACCTAGAAGCACATAATGAAGGTTTTTAAAACCAATATCTCACACTGAATGGCTGCCAATACGATTCCATAGGCATTTAACAGAAGTTACAAGGTGTAAGATTTAAAAGGGTTGAAACTGGGTCGTCGGTAACCATTCGCATTTGAGGTAAAGCTGCAAGAAAGAGCCTTCATGTTACAAATACGGTTGGGTCTCCTACATTACACTTAGTTGGGAGCGTGAGCAAGTAAGAGCTTAAGGGATTTCAAATAATTGGGCCTTCGTTAAACAAAAAACTTTTTTGAAATTACTTTAACGAATGTATTAGTAGAACGATTGTAATTTGCTTCCATTTAATAGTAATAGTTTGAAAAAGTGTTTCAGTTTTTTTTTTAGAAAGTGAACGAGTTGAGTCTCAGTTAATATTTTCCCAGTTGTCCATGCAATTGGAGCTGTTGCTGACTATTTCGTAGAACATATTGCGCCACACTTTTTTACAAACTTATGGAGATTGAACATATCCACACAGAAAAAAAATATTAATTTTAAACGTCAGGTGTCCAACAAAAAAAAAACACCTTTAAGAGACCGACGGGGAACATTTGTACCCACGAAACTAAAAGCAACATTACTATGAAAATTTTCAACTGATTGGGAATCTTTTAGCAGCTCCAGATTCAGGTACTCAACCACTCATTAAAAAATTCTAATACGACCGATAGACATCATTAGTCTCCGAGAAATCCGGAAGAAAAAAATGATTTGAATTGAATCCCGGCGATGTGGGTGTCGAAATTTATGGAATTGTTCCAGAAGTAAATTTCTCCTCGTTATCACAAGAATCTTGACACCCATACTGCTAGGGTTCAATTCAAATCACTTTTGGTCATCTGTGACGTAATGGAAACCTACTCTGAACATGCCACTTCGAAGCCAAGTGAAAGGATGGTCTAATAAATATGGTAAATTTTCTTCTGGTATGATTCTAAGAATTTTGACATCCAATTTGCTAGGGTTCAATGCAAATTATATTTTTGCTATGGAAACCTGCTCCAAAGTGATCGTTGGCAAGTGGCAATCACACACATTCCTGGGTAGTCTTCACAGAAAAAAATAATTAATTTTAACAAGCGTGTAAAACTTTCCCTCGTTTAATTCCAAGCCAAATGATGCGTAAACAACGAAATTGTTTGCAATCTTTCATGCGCCATACAACAATGTTTGCAATCTTTCATACAAAAGGCTAGATTCAGGCGTTATCTGGATTAAATTTACATGAAATATCCCATTATTTTCTGTCAAATCTAGCATTCCCTTTATGTGCATTAGATAACGCAGAAAATTCAATGTTTCTTTTTATCTGTGTTTGCACGATTTTTAGTATCATTACTACTGATTTTCTATAGAAAGCTTTTAGAAGCTTCACATTTTCAGGACATGATTCCGAAAATCCGGATTTCCCGGAGATGGATGATTTTTTCCCAAACGATAAGTATTACCGAGATATAAGATGCCACTAAGTTTCAATATCTTACTATCTAAACGCAGTAAAATATCATGATTTGAATTAGAAATATGCACATTTATACTCTGTAGGCCACACAACGGTTAACAGAGCTGTAAAATGTCCTCCGTTAAATTGCAAGGCAAAAAGAAACAAATTGAAACAAAGAAATCTGGTCTGTTTGAAATCTTTTATACAACAGACTTGATTTAAACGATATCTGGCTCAAATTTACGTGAAATATCCCATAAATTAAATTACAATGTTTCAAACTATATATAATACACTAAATTTGAAATATGGTCATGGGATATTTTAAGTAAATTTAAGCCAGATATCGTCTAAATCTGTTGTATGGAAGATTGCATACAATTTTGTTTTTTTACGCTTGCTTCGGCTTGCAGTTGTAAATCCGCTTTGATGTAGGGCTCATCATCAATCACACAGCACCGGTATTTCGTTAGTAGCTTCGTGTAGAATTTTTCGGGCACGCAAAACTCTGTTGCCGTTTGTCCAGAATTGGGTAGCTCTGCATCTTGTACTTTTTCAGTCCAGATCGTTTCTTTTCCCTCTTGATTCAACATTGTGAAACATCAAGTTTGTTGGACGTTTCCTCGTCGAAATGTTTGAATTCCGTTTGAAGTGAGCAATGAGCGCTATCTTGGTTTTTTTGCGCGCTGATCCCGGTTTTCGGTTAGTTTCTGGCTTGTGGTCCACTGTCATCTGTTTCTGAAACTATTAGAGGACCCTTGAGACGGTTGAATGATGTAAATTCATCAGTTTTTCCAAGGCGCGCCCATGATTTTGTCTATGGGTAAAAAAATCCTTTCGCGAATGGTTTACGCATATTCTTCCATCTCCACCGGAATCTCACTGATAACTGCAAAACTAAACGTTAATGGTAACAATACATTATAAAGAGAAACTAGGCAAAATTGGATTAATTTCTGTCCAGTGTGAAAAAAGCTACGCAAGTTTAAAAGTGTTGAAATAATAATCGACTCACCCTTTATTCGTATACTGATAGGCAACATAATGTGCCGACCTCATCATTTTCTGAATTTGTTTCATTTATTTGGTTCAAGTTAAAGGAAACACAATCTTTTTGTATGTCTTAATTATTTTTATTCTTTTAAAGATTCACCTATGGAACACTAAAAATGAGTTTTACTTGAAAAAATCTGAAATTCAATTGGTTTGGAAAAAGACAAAAACAGCGACAAAAAACGTAGCACTTACACTTCATTTAAGCTCCAGAAAATATAAATTAAAGCATAGAAGAAGCATTTTAATAATTAAGGGGCTCTCCCTGAGGTTTCAGGACTTGCTGCATGCGCTTCGGCACTTTCTTTACCAACTTCTTTAAGTGCTGTGGATCTAGCTCTTCCCAGGCGTGCTCCAGGTCTATAAAATAGTTACTTTTATCAGTAACACCAGTTTTGTCAACCTTGACATTGAGAGTCGCCCAGAAACTCTCGGAAGAATTGAAGTTTGGTCTTTGTGGAGGCCATTCCAGCGGTTTAATGCGACGAGCCCGGAAGAAAGACTTGGTCTTCTTTGCAGTATGCTTTTGTCGTTGTCTTGCTGAAATACGAACTTCTGTTCAAGGGCTCGTCGAAACATCCAGATTATCCCGCAGGATGCTGATGTAGGAATTTGCCGTCATTATTTCGTCGATTTTCATGAGACTTCCCGCTTGTCTGCACGAAAAACACCACCAAGCCATCACATTTAATTCTCCATGCTTCGCTGTGCCTTGGATGTGGCGTTTCAGAAGCTCCTCTCCCGATCTTCACCACACACGACCTCTCCGCTTCCGTTTAAACAGCTTGTATTTTGATTTGTCCTTCCAGAGAGCTGTTTTCCAGAACCCTAGCACTTAACCTGCTTGGCTTTGTTTGCCTTGCTGTTAAATGGGCGCTTCCAGGCAAATTTTTGCTATTCAACCTCCGTGCTATCGGACGTCGACGAACAATTCGACCGGAAACTGGTAGTTGAAGGGTTTCCTAGATCTCGCGGACAGTAACCTGAGGATGGTCTTCTTGAAGTCGCGCATGATGTTGGTGTCCGTTCTCGCTTCCGTGTTGCGCTTCCTGCCTCTCTCTTTTGATTCGAAAGTTTTTAGTTTCTAAAGATTTTTGCTGCTTTGATGATACTATATTTACTTGAGACAGCTTTGTGCAATGCACCGTTTTTCACATCACGAACTACGAAATTTGGATACAAAAGGGAATTGCTTGTGTTCTCAATTTTTTCCACTGAATCAAATGCGATCCCAAATAACAATTTAAGTTTTATTCCAGCCGTATAGCATTCCTCCCAGCTTTGTTGATAAAACTACATTCAAAACTGTTTTGTCTACCAACACCTCCTCTATGCTTCTTCAAAGCCAAAATTTGTACAAAGTGGCCCACTCTATAGACGGCTGTGAAAACAGTTTAATAAAACCTTTATAAGACCATAAAGATTTTGAAAATGTTCTAGTGATAGATGTTATGACCACTTGAGAACCTTCATAAAACCTATTGGCTGCCATGAAAACCAGCATACGGCCAAATGGCTACAGCTGTCAAACTTAACTGTGATATCGTGGTTGGGTTTTATTGTTCTGCTTTGTTCGATTCTCTGCTCTTCTGATTAATTTTGCAGTAAATAATAACCGAGAAAAAAGGTTTGGTGTTGCGTGAAATTTTGTTTGATAGCAAAATATCAAAAACAAATTGAGTTTTTGACAGCGTATCGTGCTCCAAATCATGTGCGCATTGAATTTTATGGTGAATATTGGCACTATAAAGCCGAAAATTAATGTGCCTCGAAAATTATGCGAGTTTACAACAACAAACACAAAATTAAAACAAATATTTCGATAAATTAATCATGAATTTCTTGAAGATTGATAGAATTCAATAAGGCTTACTAAAAAATGCAGAAAAAGGCTCCGATCTACAGTTCATTTGCATTTCATTTAAAATTTGGTGCATTTTTTTATTCACATTTCAATTATTTCTTATAATTATTTCAATATGGCGATTGGATAAAAAGTCACCATTCTGCCATAAAGCCAAGTTATCTTCGCAATGACTACTTAAAAACTATTTGGTTATTTGGTGGCTTCCCTCAATGCCAATTTGCCGTTTAATGCATTTACTGGAGGCAAAATGATTTTAAAATGCTTTTTCAACTGATCATAATAAGATAATATGCATGAGTCCTAGAACGGCATTACAAAACAGCATTTTATGAGTTCATAAAGTCGAAATAAACCCTTTGATAGGAGTAAAAGGAATTTGAGAAAACGAGGTTTTAAGATCGTTGTAAACAAGTTGTGTAGGTTCTCATAAACCTGACCAAAATATGAAACCTTTTGGCAGCTCTTGGTGTCATAATAAAACCAAATTGATTTCTAGTGGCTTTGATAAAACCTTAATAAAACTTAATAAAGCAGGATGGCTTTGGCAATGTGAGTTGGGATTACATGTACAAATGCACCAGGCCGAGCCGTTTGCTTCAAAATATGTCAAAATACTAGAACATAAACAATCGAGGTGTCTTCCGATGGAAACTTATCGAAAATGTTTATATTTTGGAGTGCTGACTTCCAAACTTTTTTTGTCTTTTTTTTTAATACTATTTCAATTTATTTTTGTCAAATCACTTTTTTCTTTAGTGTTCCATAGGTGAAACTTTTAAATAATATAAAAATAAGATATCAAAAAAGATCTTAGATTGAACAGAAATTGTCATTTGGATTCGTTGATTGCTGATTGTATGTAAACTATTTATTTATAAGTTGGCCATCCCCGAAAACCATCGTCCAATTGAACTAATTTGACTTCTTGACTGCTATATATCTTTCCGTATGCAACAGGATACCATGTAACCTAGTCAGGATCATCAGAGAGCAGCTCCTGATGCCACATAAAGTATGGCTAAAGTATGATGTCATCAGTACCTAGTTGTGTGACACATCAATATGTTCTATGTATTTCAGTAAATTATTTGGCCATTATGTAGAGTAACGATGTCTTTTTTCTTCATTAACAAGTCGATAATACACATAGCCTCTGGGGTTGCTTTATCCTCCAGGGTGACAATATGGACTTTGCATATCGAATGAATCAACACAGGGGCCGGGACAAACGGCTTTGCTTCCCTTTCAAAGGTAGGTGTAATCAGGGATTTTTTAGCCTTATTTTTGGGGCACCCTGTTGCGGAGTAAGCATGGGATAACTTGTTCTCTTGATAATTGGTATGGTTTAGAATGAAGTGCCTATGAGGTTCTGCAAATGTTTATAAGTCACACGGTTAGGTTCCGTTGACAGCAAAATTTGGCCACTTTTACGGGGCATACGGAACTGTCTTCCTATGTCTCTGGATATTCAATACGATCCTGACCTGGTTATATGGTAGCTCAGGTATGTTGTTGCATATTTAAACATATTTATCAGTTAAGATGCCATCTTAGTTAAATTTGGCGATGGTTTTCGTAGATGGCACACTCGCTAATAAACGCTTCACATGCGATCCACCAGAGCCAATTCTAAGTGGTTAATTCCATTCAATCGATGATTATTAGCTTTAGTCTCAGGGCTGGTAGTAAATTTTTTGATGAATAATAGTGACTTTAGTGACTAAAATAATTAAAATAGGGACCAATAGTGACTGATTAAAAAGTAATTTCTAAATTTTAGTATTTTTTAATCTTTTATACATTTGTTGTATAAATACAATAAAAATGAATTAAGTGGTCACCCTCGTTTGCAAAAATGAATACTACTGCAAAAATGAATACTTATTTTTTGTGGCCTGTGCTAGAATTACTTCTGACATATCTTGCTTCTCAATTCCTTTTTTGAGCCGTTGCCATGTGAAGCTGTTTTCACTACCTTAATCACCTGAGAGTATTTAGGCTCACCTACAGCCATTTTCTTAGTAAACAGCTGGTTTCAATACTCCTCAATTATGTACTCAAGGTCAGCACCTAGCATTTTAACAAGTTCCATTCGCCAATAAGATCATAAGTAGTTGACTTGTATTGGAAGTAACTTGGCGATTTTCACAAAATACTTGAAGCTTTCACTGGATGCAACGGCTGGTGGATTGAGGCATTGGCAATATTTTATAAACGAGTTCTGCAAACCAGGGGCCTCATTGCGCATTTCGAATCGAGCTTCTCGAAACGATTGTTTTGAAAGTCGAATCGAAAATGTTTCGGCATTATGTATGCATTTCGACCGGTCGATAAATTATCTTTCTTTGTTGTAGTAGATTTCGACTAACCGTAGTAGATTTTCGAGCACCTGCTGTCAAACAAGACATAAACAAATTAATTTAGCGCCGGCAATCCAAATCGTTTTTTTTTTATCAGTGAAAAATAAAGTTATTCTTTTAAGTAAGTATCAAATGAATGTGTTTTGCTGTATACGGGAAATAATGGTGTGATTCTTTTAGCGCACAGCAGATGATGCTTTTCGATACAGATAGTGATGATGAGGAGGAGGAAGCAAGCAACCTAAGAATTTCAAGGCGCCAGCTTCGTGATCATAATAACCCATTAAGCTTGAATGAATTGGAGTAACTAAACATTTAGTAAACATTTATTTTTTTATTGTTGTTGCAGTAACATACTCTTGGAGGATGTATTCGAATAGTTTATGGTATCTTTGAATCGGCATATTGAAGTGAAAAACCAATCGGCAATTTGGAAGACGAAAAGTTTAATTGGATTTTCATTCGATTTCTGTATTTCTGTTCACCTGGTAACGAATACCTACCTACCATAACCATCCTCTATTCATTCTCCCAACATATTTTTATTTCTTTTTTCTTCCACCAAATTAAACCATTTAACACCCTATCCCAACCCCTATTCTCTCACCCTCCCATTTTTACAACACAACCTACAAATAAATCTATTACACTCATATAAATATATAATCTATTAAAAAAAATTATATTTATTTTTTCATTTTCTTCCCAGATATACCCAGCTTTCAATATTTTTTTTTTTTTTTTTTTTTTTTTTTTTTTTTTTTTTTTCAAATTATTATAATCTTTCATTTCAATCTCTTTTTTCCAATAACTGGATTTATTGCACAGTGTAGCGAAGAGCTTAATCCTCAATGATTGTTGATCCTTTGCTATGGGTTTTTTTTTCTTTCTTCTTGTCATTTTACATTTTGTTCAATATATATTCATTTAAAGTTTGTCTGTCCTTCTTAACCTAAATTCACTAACTCTAGTATTAACTGGGGAAACCGATTACCCGCGGTGTACTCGGGGTAAGTATTCCATTCACTCATGTCCTCTATCACACAAACCCACGCACTCCTTTCCATCCATACAAAAATATACAATCGCACATTTGTATGAAGGATAGGAGTACTTAACCTAACTTACCTAACTTAGCCTAAAGGGATTTTTACTTCAAAATATATACAAATTATTTTTAAAATGTTTCTTCATTGCATTGCTATTGTTCCATCGTTCTTGACGAATATGATGTTGAAATTTATAAATTCGGGTTTTTCCAAAATGTTTCAAATTAAAGGCGATTGCTTCCCCAACTAACCATAATGCTGCATTCTCTTTATAGCTTTTATCATCTATACATGTTCCAATTATTTCCTCCGGATCATCATACACTAACCCCAATCTTTGTGTAATCAAATTATGAATCCAATTCCATATTTGTTCTGATCCTGTACATTTTTTTATTCTATGCTCTGCTGTATCCAACTGTCCGCAATATTCGCATATATCAGTTATTATCCCACTTATTCTATTCCTTAATTGTTTTACTTTTGAGCTAACAATGTCATTTAAGGCCAAATAAAGACCTTCTCTAACATTCGTCGAAAGAAATGGCTTACTGCAATTTTCCCACAAAATATCCCACTGTATGTTAGGATTTTCTTCTTCTATCTTATTCGTATGGTTACCCTCATTCAGCATATACCTATATATGAGCTTTGTCGAAGTTAACAATGGGTTATCAGCTACCGTATCGGCATAGCTTAACCAGTCGCGACAATTTTTAGTTAACGATGTGTTACTCTTTTGAGCCATCATAAAATGATCAACTGTGTCAACTTGTTCAGAAAATAATACATTTTTTATGAATAATGCTTTACTTTTAAGGTAAGGGTCAATAAGGGAGAGGCCCCCTTTATTCGTATCTAAGAACAGTTGATTGCGAGCAACTTTGAAAATCTGTCGATTCCAAAGAAACATCCAGCAACTTGTATTAATTTGCGCCAGGTGAATTTTGTTGGGCGGAAAAACTTGTGCTAAATACCATATCTTCGATAATATAAAAGTATTTAGAATCCAGACTTTTTGTACTAAATTCAAATTTCTTTTAGAATGCGTTTTAAGGCAGTGCTTAATTGATTGAATAACTGAATTATAATTACTTGTTACTGTATCTAGATATTTAGCATGAATCGTAACGCCTAATATTTTTAAACTGTATTGCTCTTGGATTTGGTGCGGTCCAGTTTTGCAATTATTAAAACGCATATAGTGCGATTTATGGATGTTCAGTCTTATTTTAGAATATATGCTAAAATAATTGATGATCTCTAAAACCGTGTCAAACTCATGATCATTGAGGATAAAAATATTGAGATCGTCTGCATAGGCCAATACCTTTATAAATGTATTGGCTACGAAGCAACCTCGAATATTATTGCTAATCATTCGTATAAGCGGTTCTATGTACAGAACAAATAATGCCATACTAAGTGGACACCCCTGACGTACTGATGACTTTACGTTAATGTCGTTGGTTAAAAATCCGTTGAAGAGCACTTTGGAACTTGCATTGCAGTAAAGATTTTTAAGACAGTTGATGAAGACAATTGGAAATCCTAATTTTTCAAGAACCGCCCATAGGAACGCATGATTAACCCTATCGAAGGCCTTTTCTAAATCGAGACTAAGAAGAAGACCTTTAAATCTCTTTGTCTGTCCTGCACGAATGGTTATGTTACGTATTTTTTTCAAGTTTTCGACACATGAAAATTTTGGATTACATGCCGTTTGACCGGATCCAATGATTTTGTCTAGTAAAGGATGCAGTCGATTAGCTAAAATTTTCATAAATAGTTTATAATCCGCGTTTAACATACTTATTGGTCTTTTGTTTGCTATGTCATGTGGATTTCCTTTTTTTGTAATCAGGCATATTATACCCTTCGAAAAGTTCATGGACGGACGCACACCATCGGTCAAGTATTTGTTAAAGAGTACCACTAAATCATCAATCATGTGTTCGGAGAATCTCAAATAGAATTCGTATGTCAGCCCATCTGGACCAGGAGTTTTCTTTTTAGCAGCTTCCTTCAAAACATTCTCTAATTCAGTTTTTTCAATAGGTCTGATGAGGTTGACTCCGTCTTCAGCAGACATCTTGGCTGTAAGGTGTCCCAAAATCTCCTCATATTCGGTTTCATCGTTATCTGTTTGAAAAACATTGCTAAAGTGTGAAAACAAAAAGTCTTTCACCAGACGAGGGTCAGACGTTGCAACACCATCAACTAATAGGCAAGAATCACTGCTGTCCGATTGCCTATTGATACGAGAAGTTAAGTGAAATAAACTAATTTTTTCGTCGTGCAGCAGCGAATTTGAGCTAATTTTCATTCCTAAATTTGATAACCTATTATATTCAACTTCCATTAATTTGGACTTAATGAAACACATTTCATTGTAAACATCTTCGCCTGCCGACTGTTTTTCCACAATTTCATTTAAACATACATAGTAAAATTGTTTTTCTCTGTGTATTTGTTGGTTCAAAAGATAACTTTGATTTTTGAAAAATCTAGAAATTTTGTGTTTAGCGTAATCATTCCACCAGGCATTGATATCGTTCTGATATAGACTGATATTTTTACATTCAAGGTAGGTTTGTATTAGAGAATCGCATACATTTTCATTAGAAAGGAGACTTGGATTAACCTTCCAGTAGCCCCTTCCACGAACCTGTACTGAAATACCGTCAGGAACCTGATACTTTACCATCACAGCATGATGGTCGGAGAAAGCAATGGCTTTAGTAGTAATCGATCTTACTTTATCAATAAAGTCTAGTGATGCGTAGTATCGGTCTAATCTTGATTTAGAATCACCCCGAATAAAAGTAAAGTTAGTTTTCATGTTCTTTTTCGTTTCTACGTCGAATAACCGTAATGTTTTAACTAAAGTTTCCAAGCCTGTGCACTTGTTTGTACTTCTACTATTGGAATCCGATCTAGACAAAACACAATTAAAATCACCTACGATAACATTTCCTTTGTTGGTTGACAAATGAGGAATAATATCAGAAGTGAACATTATGTTCCGTTCATTCTTATTACCTGACCCTGAGGCTGCGTAAACGTTAATAAAATTCAATTGATCTATAACTACTGACGTTAATCGACCATTGGTACTCATAATCATATTTTCAAATTTGACGCTTTTTCTCACAAGAATAGCCGTGCTTTTGTGCTCAGTCCCTATATTAACGATGGCAGTGTGAGAGGGAAGAAACCCAAAATCTTCAAAAGCCACCTCCTGTAAGAATACGATGTCAATATCGTTATTCCATACAAAGTCTCTCAGGAGAGACTTTTTCACCTGGGTGTTTATAGCGTTAATGTTAATTGTGCATGCAGTTCGTACAAATACCATTGTTTTGTTAAGCACTTACTCACTTATTCACTCAGTCACTCACTCACTCACTCACTCACTCATTCAAACAATCTAATCAAAACAACGGATTCCACCGTACTCACTTGCCTTTCTTAGCAGCTGAATTGTTACTTATTGTTTCAATTACCTTTTGTTGACCAGTTTTTTTGTTCCGTTTGGATCTCTGATTACGGAGTGAAACCTCCGCCTCTTTCTCGCTGTCGCCGTCCGTACGCGTGGATTCTTGTGTGCTCGTCGATACTGGAGAGGTTGCTGCTCGCTTTTGACCTTGCTTCGGATCGATCTCCATTGATTGTGGTTCATCATCTGCCTTGGGTTGTTCTTCCTGGGTTGACTCGGGTTCCTTGCTTGATCCTGGCTGTCCTTCTTGCATTTCACGTGTGCTGGGTTTGCTTTGGCTCAATATTTCATCTTTCTTCCGGGTTAGAGTTTGCATGTTAGCCACTAGCGGAGGTAAGATTACGTTTGGCGTAGGCAATGGTCTCCCGTGAGCAGTAACCGTGCTGTATGACCGTGCAGCTCCACCGTTGGAGGTTGAAACTGCTGCCAACTTGGGGCAGTTTGCCTTCATATGCCCTTCTTCCTTACAGTAGAAACAGCGATTTTTCAAACCATCGTAATAAATCCGCGCTCGGAAATGCCCAATGAATATGTTCGCTGGGATTTCCTTAGCGATTTCCATATGGACACCACGGATGCCACTGAATATACTTAAATTGTACTCAGCTGGGTAGCGTTCCCTTACCTGTTGCCTGACTGTCCCAAATTGTCCCAAAACAAGAGCAATGGACTTATCATCAATTTCGGGTGGCAGGTTGAAAATTCGCACGTAGCGAAATATGCGACTGGCCATGGCTAGAGTGACTGATGTCGTTGAATCGTCGCCATACTTAAAAGCGTAGACCTCTTCCACGTGGTTACAGAATTCGTTGAACCTACCATCATCATGAAACTTGATAAAGAATAATCCGTCGTTTTCGTCTTTGTAGACCGAATGCAGGTCCACTGCGCTGAGATCCAGTTGGCTTGTAACAAATCTGAGGACTTCCAGATGCGAGGGTGCCTTAGCACCAGATTCGAAGCACAGTTTCAGCGTGTTCTTTCGTACACTCGATTCCATCTTATCTATCTTTCAATAGATTCCGTTAACACTAGCACTAATACAACAACGGCAAAGCCGTGTTCAAAGTAGGGAAATTTACGAGAGCGATTGGAATAGTCGACTGATCGGTCCAACGTCTCATCCGAGAATGGCCCCCCCAAACAAAAAAAAAAAAAAAAAAAAAAAAAAAAATTTTATTTTTTTTTTTTTTTTTTATATATAAAAAAATTAAAAAAAAAAAAAAATTATAATATGTTTAAAAAAAATGGGAAATGCCAGGAAAGAAAAAATCCCCCCCCCCCCCCCCCCCCCCCCACAACCCAACCCCCCCCCCCCCCCATCTAAATATTATGATTAAACAAACACCACACAAAAAAAAAAAAAAAAAATATTTATAAACAACCACAAAAAAAAAAAAAAAAAAAAAAAAACATACATAACAATAATTAATTACCCCCAAATTATTAAAAAAAAAAAAAAACAAAAAAAAAAACTTAAATCACTCGATTCAAACACGTCACGATACGAATGGCGGTCGATAGGATAATAGTATTCGTCTGTTTTGTTTCGTTTCGACCGCCTATTTTGTTTCGAGTGTATGGTTACATAATGTCAATAAAGCTCGAAAATCTAGTACCTCGTCGAATTTCAATCGTTCTCGAGCTCGATTCGAAATCCATAATGCCAAACAAGCTCGAGTCGACAGAACTTTATTCGTTTCGACTTGCGAAATGTGGCTCCAGACTTTTGACAAAAGATTAAGGGAAGGTGCTCGAATGTGGGTCTATGGATCCAGGATTCGGCCTATGCTTAAAATTCGAAGTAAATATTAATTCACTATCTTTACCCTGAAAATCACTGTCTCACTGAAATATAAATGTGAAGAAAAATTAAAGACAGGAAATTTTTAACGATAGGCGAATTCTATCTTTGTTTTCTATACTGGGGTACAATTTAAAAAAAATCGCATTGCGACCGTCACGAAAAGTGGTCAGGTTTTTTGCATTTTTATACAAATTTTTGCAAAATATTTACACCAATCGATCGGAACATTCTTTTCGGGCCACATTCCATTAAAAAATTCAGAAAATGTTTAGCCTTGCCTTAAAAAGTATATTAACTCCTTCAGGCCGAAGGGGTTATGACTCCAAAAGGTTAATGGTTGTATAAAATAACTATGTAAAATGTATGTATAAAATAAAATGTAAAATTCAGCTGAAAATAATGAGTTTGAAGGTGTAGTTACCATGACAACGTAAATTTTTGTATCTGCTGCTACCTGCTCCTAAGTGTGGTATAGCCGTCGAAAATACGACGAAAAAAACGAAAAAAAATTGAATAACTCATCCCACTGAAATAATACAGGTAAAGTATGTTGAAGAAAGTTGTGTATTTTAATATTGCAAATAACTTTGGAGAACATTATATTGTCCTTAAAATTAAAAACAAAATGTTTCGGTGAAAAATGTTTTGGAGGTTAGTTCTTATAAAATGCTCTTTATCTCCAATTGGGTGAAACATACAAATTATATGTCTTGAGCAAAGTTGTATGATTTTTTCTACAATTTTTTTGAAGACATCAACTCTCTATCTTAAAATCCTAAAAAAGTTTAATTTTTATCTCACTTTTAGGGGGATTGATCACAAAAACCATGAAGTTAAATTATGAAGCTTGTCATATCCATCAACTTTGCCAAAGACGCCATCGCTCTAGCTCTACTATTTAGGAAGCTATCAGTTGAGAGCTTTAAAATCCACTTTTTGACCATTCTCCGCTTAATTTGATTGACTATTGTACAATAGTTACAAGTGATTTTTTTTAAACTTTTTACAATCGGCGGTGCGAAAATAGTGACTTTAGTGACATTTTACGAAAAATAGTGACTTTAATGACTTTTGGATGCAAATAGTGGCTTTTTAGTGACTAGACTCAAAATAGTGACCAAGTCACTAAAATGTGACCTTCAACCTGCCCAGTAAAATTCATACTTCAAAGATTATTTGGAGTATTCAAGAATAGAAATTCGGTAAAAAAATGACTAGCAAATCTTGGGATCGAATCCGGATTCGTAACTTGTTTGAATGCATTCGGAAGGTCTGATAAGACAACCAAAAATACGTAAATTTTGATATTTAGCACAGTCTACTAGAAACTCCAGGCAATTATTCAACTAGAAAACTACTTCGAATAATTTTCGGGAAACATCATATACTCGTATGTACAGCTGCATGCTAACAAATAGTCATGTAAATGTAGGTGCCTCGAGATCGACTCATGCAAACGTCCTCGAGGATGTAACAAGTTGAAAAAGCCGAAAAAATCATTCGATTTAAGATCAATTCGATCGAAGATTGTCGAGTTGCGGATATTTCAGTTCCGGAAGACATAATTTTACATAATTTTTTTCACGTTTCTCGATTTCTGTAAACGACGAATTACGTCCCATGTAAAACTAGTGATCTGTTAGAGACGAATTATTTTCTATTAAATGTATGGTAGAAAACTTCAAATATTTTTCAAAGCTCCCAAAGTCTCGAGTTAATATCTGCAATTGGAAATAGCATTCAATTTTATCTCTTCTATTCAGGACGTAAACAACTACGAACAGTAATTTGATTTATCCCGAATCTTTTGTATATTGCAAGTCGAGTTTCTTCATCACTTTTGATAAATAGAGAAGTATTCGATTTTGTTACAGTGTTTGTTGTTTGTTTTAATGGCAATGAATCGTGTTCTATCGAAAGTTTCTACTTTTCACACCCTTTACAATGTGAAATCACTCTTCAAAGGTACGTATTTCTTCTGTCAAAATCGGATTCATTGCACAAAACAGCGAACAAGGACTCCGATACTGATCATTCATCAGAACCCTAGTATTTACCAATTTAAACTATAAAACATCAAATTGAAAATAAAAATTCATAAATATGAAGACTAGCCCATGTTTTATTGTTCCAAGCTCATCTTCGATGACTCAATCCGAGTATTGCTACTTTTATTTGAATTATGGAGAGTGTGAGCTGTTTAGTGGAA
Source organism: Aedes koreicus (assembly GCA_024533555.2). NCBI lineage: Eukaryota > Metazoa > Arthropoda > Insecta > Diptera > Culicidae > Aedes > Aedes koreicus. Next base: position 117,274 of record JAHHFK020003156.1, on the reverse strand, counting down.
TACCTGTAACTAGAAAATAAGAAGAATGATTAGTAATTTCCATTTAATTCCAACTACCTTTATTGCTTATCTTGACAGATACGCGTATTTCGTCTACAATGTGCAGACTTCTTCAGTGTCGAGTATTAGTACACGACACTGAAGAAGTCTGCACATTGTAGACGAAATACGCGTATCTGTCAAGATAAGCAATAAAGGTAGTTGGAATTAAATGGAAATTACTAATCATTCTTCTTATTTTCTAGTTACTTTTATTTATTTTTTATGTTGCGCAAGTATTAAGCTTACAATTCAGACCACATTTCACATTTCAATTCCAATTTTCCACTAGATAGCCCTTAGATAGTGATTTATCTAAAAGCTTCATTTTATTGGAGTAAGGTTGCGAAATATTTACCTAGGACAATGCGCCATGTTGCAAATCATCGTGAGTAACACCTTCGACAATTCACATGCGATTGGCAACTTCTTTTCTTTACATCAAACCACTGATCAACCATTAGCTGTGCCTTAACCGTTAACACGTTCTTTGTGTCTCCAAGCGGTACCTGACTCGTTGAAAGTAAAAGTTGCATCTGAATCACACATACCCACTAGTACGCTCAGCCGAAGAATTGCAACACACGGGCTCTTTGGCGAGTGCATCAAGTTGAAAACCAGTAAATTTTCATCATCACTTTTAGGTTCCTACCCTTCTTTCTGAATGGACCTAGAGGATGACCAAATGGTGTGATGTGAAAAAGTGAGAGACTGGAATAAAATGAAGATTAAATGGTTGCCCTCCGCTCTTTCCACGGACCGTTCGCTGCTTGGATGTAATTTTCATTCAGCACACCAATGCTCAGGCCCCCACAAACCAGAAGGATGATTATGCATTCACTCTGCGCTGGACTTATGCAATCTACGAGCTTTTATTAAGACGTGAGTTAGGAAGACAAAAACAGTTCTATAATCAAACCAAATTTGTTCCATTTTTCGCCAAATCGATAACGCAACTCATCCAACTCACCCAACTCGCCTACCTCATCCCAATTTCGTAAGCCGGACTAAACGATAATGTTTGAAATCAACATGGGATCCACACGATGGCAACAAACCGATTGCTACTTTGTAGTGTATTTCAATTTCCTCAATCACTGCGAATCTTTGCCGGGTTCGACCGAACCAGGTGCTCTTAATGTTAGCCATTTGTACCTCCTGACAGTACGGTGCTGCTCCGGGCCATTTTATCTAAGTTGCTCGACATCACATTTTGCGCCTCATAATCGAACCATGAAAGCACCGTCATCTTCATTGGTTGCGCTCTTCGATCGTCTGAAATCGTGTGTATGCTCTGGTTACGATTTGGGCTTGAGGCAATGCGACGTACCGAGAATGCGAGCAAAAATTGCGATCATTGCCGGTGGCAGTAGGGTTACCATACTGACTGGTCGGTAGCTGAACTGATGGGCTAGGAATATAATCTTATCGCTCATGAGCGGTTCTAGGGTTGGTTTTGCTAGGAGAGTATTGGAAAATTATTTCAGTTGACGGCTCTAAGAATAAAAATGATAAAATCGAAGTATACGATTTTTGTTAATCCAACAGTTTTCCAAACTTACTTCAAAATCCTAGTTGCCGTGTAGTTTTGATGGAAACAGCAATAGATTTGCGAACATCTTTAGTCTTGCATGTGCGTAGTTTGAAAATGAGTCTTCGATTGGTTGGTTAAAATCACTATGATTTATTCTGGCAAGAGTTGCAGAACAATTTTATATTTGGCGGGATGCTTATCATCGCTATACTCTCGACACCGAATAGTCTTTGAAGGCATTGAGAACTGAGAATAAACGATAATCAACATGTTAACAAACGCATCTGTTTTAATAATAATTTAATGGTGTTTGTTAGTAGCTATCAAACTTAAGTACAGATTCACGGGTACTCTTGGTTCTTTTTGTTTGGTTCATAGTGGGTCCCTTGGGGAATTATTTAATTAATTAATTGGGGAATCAGGAATAGTTGTCAATTTGCAGGATAGTTGGGAATTTGCTGGATAGTTGTCCGGCATTCTCGCGACATGTCCTGCTCAGCATATGCGTCCAGATTTGGCTACCTTACAAATACTGGGTTCGCCAGCGAGTTGGGTGAGCTCATGATTCATCCTTCGCAACCAGATTCCGTCCTCCTGTACTCTACCAAAGATGGTTCTTAAAACCCGTCGCTCCAAAACTACGAGTACTCGTAAGCCTTCCTCAATCATTGTCTACGTCACATGCCCGTAGAGAACAACTGGTCTTAATAGCGTTTTGTACAGGATACACATCAAACGGGATGATCCCTATCGGCTACGCTTTGGAAGAAGACAACAAGTGTTATGAGGCTAGGGGAACCAGAGGTGCTCGAAAGATTCCGAGAGTCGACAGGATGAGAAAGTGGTAAAACGAGTGGGACACTGCAGTGAACGGAACCGCTTTATCTCGAACGTGTTGGAATGGGTAGATAAGGCACACGGAGAAGTCAGATTTCAAAAGACTCAGTTTCTGTCAGGTCACGGCTGCTTCAAAAAGTACCTGCACAGGTTCGGACACGTAAGATCGCCGCTCTGCCCTGAGTGCGGAGACGTAGAGGAACCACCAGAACATGTCATTTTTGAGTGTCCACGTTTTGATACCACAAAGTCTCGGTCAAAGCACTACAAAGGTCCAACCGGAATTGCAGGACTCACCTTTGCACGTGACTGATTTTCGTGAGTTTCGGTTTCGGGAGAACCTCCATCATTGGGGAAGCTCTTCGTCGGAGTAGACTAGGTCCACCACCGGGGACTAGATCGAGTGGATCGCGAATTAGAATTGCCAAATTGTCGTCGGGGCGTCTGTGAACTGAAAGTTACCCTCCATTCAGAATCACTGGACCGACCTCGGAACCTGCCCGAAATACATCGATTACGAAAGATCTTCCACTGCTGGGAAACTCTTCGTAAGAGTTGGGTAGATCCGCTGCCGGGGACTATCCGATTAGAGCTCGAAATCTGGAGGGCCAAATAGCTCACGTTGGTTTCGGAAGAAGTTCCTTTGTCGGGAGATTCTCCTTTGGAGTAGGGCTGATACGACGACAGGGACTACCTGAGTTGAGCGCGACAAATTTGGGACCCTACAGGCTTCATGTTTGGTTGCTGAATAGCGACAGTTGAACAAAGTTGGGAATGTTATTTACATAATGGGTCGTTAAATGCCCAAGTAACACCCAAAACATCTCTTTAGAATGATTATTAATTGTTTGTTTTATAAATGTATTATAAACGTATTGTAAAACATGTCTTTCTGGGATCGGTTTGGATCTCTTGTATTCTATATATCAATTTGATTAACGATTGAGCTGAAAATGGTTTTTCCACTGCTGGAAATTATTTACACTTTATTATTGTTTTTAAAAACTTGGTTCCATACATTTATACAACAGGAATAGGACAAGATTGTTTGGCTAAATACTGTTGAAATTAGATTACACCAACCATATTTTGCAAAAAGTGTTTTTACTCATAAAGATGAATTTGTTGTACAATTTGATTGTGGTTTCACTGCCAACGGAAAGCGTATTATAGATACTAAGTCTGTGTACCAATTCGTGAATTAATTTTAATATTACTTAAACTTGACAGAGGGAAATTAAACGATTAATCGATTAAAATCCCTTTGTGATTGATCAACAATCTTTCGATAAGATGTCTGTCAAAAATGAGTTCATGTCTGTCAGAAATAAGTCAGCTTAAGTAGCAGACTTAATATACCTGTAAAGCTTAAGTGAAAAAAAAAATTAATTCGCGAATTGGGACACAGCCTGAGAGTTGACTTTTCTACAACCGGAGTAGGCTTAGCAAAGCAGATACAAACCTATCACGCCAATGACACTTGTGTTCAAGTCCCACGCTTGGCGATGTTATATTTTTGTATGAGAATGATTTTTTTTCATATCATGTTTTTTTTTGTTATATCATGTCATGTTTTGCACTTTTTACGTCATATTAAAGTATGAAATAAAGTATTATACACTTATATTGATAACCCGTATTTGTCATTTAACAGTACTTACAACTTGTTAATTTCACGCTGTGTTGCTTGGGTGTAACTAAAAGTAACTAATACAACTAACTGAACCAATCGGCTTAGCATGACGACACGAAACAAGATAAAGCTCAAGTGACTTTCAGGCAGGTCGTTGAAGGGCAAATATGTAAGACAGTAACTAGCTACTAATAGCTGAAGTCATGCACACAGCACATAACACCTCTCCTTCGAAATAATGTTGCAAGGTGGTGCCGGAGGAAAATTCAGGTGAAAGAAAAACTTACTAGAGTGCATTTACTGCGTAGGCATGCAAGTGAAATCTCGAATACTTTGTCAAATGGACGTAAGTAACATTTGAATGAATATGAGAAAATAAAGAAAATAACATTGAATTTTTTTAACTTTATTTGAATTTCTATTTGAAAGCCGAACATGTTTATCCCAATTGAATTCCACTGAACAGCTCATTGGTAAATTATATAACATCACTGTCTTTAAAAATCACGCTAGAAGAGGACATTCATGTTTTATTTTAAAAAAATGTTTTTTACAACGGTCTGCAATAGAAAAAGATAATACGTTATTTTGATAAGTCAGTATGATAGATGTCATGTTACTTTCGTAAAAATGATACGCCATTCTGCGAATGACAATGTTGTTACGTCGAAATGTTATGTCAAGTGGTCATATTTCACACAGATACGCAGGGTGGCCACAGAACCGGGAAAACCGGGAAAACCGGGAATTAACCGGGAATTTTAAAAAACCGGGAGAAACCGGGAAAAACCGGGAATTTATGTTCACATAATTATTCATAATTTAGATTGTGTGTGATTATCCTCGACCTCTAGTTATTCCTATCTTAGCATGTTCATCAATAACGATCTGTGAAATTCTAGAGTGTGTCAATTGATTTACTTTCAATGATTATCTTGACTCATTCGCGAAGTATGTAGCAACGTGTGTTCTGACTTGTATGGGACATGCTGTCAGACAAACATTTACCTATGAAAACAATGTAGGGAAACTGCCCCCATATTAATCTCATTGTTCCTATATTCATCCTACGATGAATCAAACAATTGGGCAGTTTAAGGATCGGTTTCGTTTTCTAATAATGTTTGCTTACGTTAAATAACTACAACAAACATTACTAACTAATCCTGTCACGTGTATATCGTTTTATTTCAAGTAGGGTGAATATAGGAACAATGAGATTAATATGGGGGCAGTTTCCCTATATTCGTCCTATGCGTTTGAAAGAAAGGGGATTAGACACCAGAAAACCGAATAATAATTATTAACCTAATTATTAACGTTCACTTTTTCGCTCTGTTGGTGATACTGAGCTCATATTCGTTGCCCAATTCCATCAATTTTATTTGCGAATTAACACTTATCGTTTTTTGACAGCCGTTTTTTTTTAGTTATAAGAAGCGATACCAATGCTGCACCACAATAACCGAAAACGGCTTTAAATCAAATATTAGGCTATCTTGTTGGAATTTTTCTTGCATGTTATTTGGTCCAAGCAAGGATGTTTCGAAATTTCTCTATCCCGTTTTGTCGTCTTGGCTATGCGTTTCTTTTCTTATTTTTTGGGCAGGAGGTCTATATTTTCCTTGTCCAGCATTTCTTCCTGTGTTAGCTGTTCATACTGACTATCAAAACCATCAAATCTTCGAGCACATTTATATCAAAAAAAAAAAACTGTTTCGGAACTCGGTTCTCCTTTTTTTTTCGAATTCAAACATGCAAAATTCACACGAAAACAAATCGAAATGTTTTGTTCCCGTCGAAGAAGTAGTGTGTAGAGATGAATTTTATTTCCCAGAGTAAAATTGGTTTTACACTTCAAGAAAACTGTAATTTTTGTGTAGATTTATTTCCCGCCACGTTAACTCAAATCACGGGCTCCATTTAAAACACACAGTCGCACGCTTTTCCCGACCTGTAAACCAGTCTTAAACCGGGAAATTTTTAACATTTGGTCCGAGAAAACCGGGAAAAAAACCGGGAATTTGAAAATGAAAATTGAGTGGCCACCCTGGATACGTCGAACTTATCAAAATGACGTATAATTTTTTTCTGCAACATAATGTGGAAAAAATATTATTTTAAAAACAATTTTTACTAAAAAAAAACTAAATTGTTAACCTTGTTTTCTAAAGCCTTTTAGTATCGCGTCATTTAGGGGAATTCAAATGATATAAAAATGTTCAGCAAGTTGCTTTTCAGCACAAGCAACGTATCTGAATTATTCCCGAAAAGTGCAAAAGTAATGTTAGACCGTTTTGTAAAAAGTTAGTTAAAACTTTCAAGAATAATCTTTGAAATAGTTCTGCAAATAAAATTTAAAATCAAAACACCACGCTCCTTCCACCCTCTCTTTAATAAAAAAACCAAAAACACCCCCAACACACACCACACAACACCACACTCTGACAATTTTGACCTAACGACAAAAGCACACACACCCGCACCGCCCCCCCCCCCGCCCCCCCCCAACACCACAAACACCGCCCCCTCCCCCCACCGCACCAAAACAAAAACATATATTCTCCGTTCTACCCACACAAACAAACAAAAACACACAAAAAGAGAAAAAAAAAAATAAAAAAAAACCCCGACACCCCCCTTAAAAATACCAAAATTGTAGCAGGCCCAGAAAGATGCAAACAATTCGTTCGTTATTCTTCCTTTGCTTGGAATTAAACGAGGGGAAATTTTATGCGCCTGTTAAAATTCATTATTTTTGTTTGTGTACACTTCTGCCTACCATACTACCCCATACAGGATAGTAAAATTATTGCTCTCTCTAATAATACTCATAAGATTCATAAATTTTAGATTCATTTATAGAACTATGGAAATTTGTAAAAAAATAAATCTTGCGAGTTTAATTTACGTGATGGCTTGTAAAATTAAGTGTTTAAATGTTTTTTGATCATGTTAATTTAAAAGATTTCAGTCTTACTGGCCGGTTTGTTTGAGTGTATCTAAAATCACCTAATTTTAAATCAAATATTTGTAGTACGATTGCTCTACGAATATTTCCTACAATTTTTGGGACATGTTTTTATGCACAAAAATCATGTTAACAAAACGAACGAAAGCTAATTTTTGAAAAAAACCTTTCAGTATACACGTTATTCAGATGGACGCCATGGACCGAAGAAATATGAAATTTACTAATCGAATCGAATACCAATTCACTTTTTGAAGCCTACAATATTTTGTTGGCGCATTGGTTTGAGACTATTATAATTATAAGAACTATTTTAATATGCCACATAGCTAAGGACCAATAGCTTTTGCATCTAAATGCTGTTTTTTGAAATATTTATTTAATTAGCAACGCTTCAGCATCCATACATTACAATCTAACTATTTCTGAAGCAAAAATTGCAACGAAGGCAACCAACAACTGCCATCTTGCGATTGAAGCATTGCTGAGCTGCAACAAATTTGAAATGGAAATAAGCTGTAGCACGGAAAAAGATAACCGCACTTTTAACCACGAGAGTATAAGAGATAGAAACAGCCGTCGTGTTCTTCGTCTTTTTTTCTCACACACGAATTTCTGAACACAAGGGCACCAGTACCTGTCAAATCTGAGGTTTGACGTCACTGTAATTTGGACCATAGCAGATGCTACAGGGTGTGGTAGGAAAGATTGCGATAATGTTTAAGGTCTGTATCAGCATAAATCCAGACACCTTAAAATCACTGTCACTTTTGAAAGGGTGTCCACAGTTAGATTGCATCACTTTAAACTCGTCCTTAAAAACAAGTCTCTCAACCGAGTGTCATGAAATATTCAGGGAATAAAATACAATGTATAATCTTGGCTTAGGTATTTTTATTTCACTGTATTTCTCTATCAAATCCAAAAGCCCGAACTTTCTTCTTAATACCACGCATACGATTTTGTACAACGCTTGAACCGACATTTTTTTCCGCTTTCAACCATGACTTCAACATTTCCTGTTCTGTAGTGACAACTTCAGGATACTTACGAATTTCGTGCTTCAGTGTAGCCCAATATTTTTCAATTGGCCGCAACTCTGGTGAGTTTGTGGGATCAAGATCCTTCGGCACGAAATTGACACCATTCATCTTGTACCACTCCAAAACATCCTTGGAGTAGTGACAAGAGGCTAGGTCCGGCCAAAAAATTGTAGGAACGTTACATAATGGTTGCCGGGAATTTTTTTAAAGTCCGCTCTTACGTGTGTTTCATCGTCCATCATGAAGCAGTGTGGTTTCGTCAACATTTGTTAGTACAGCTTACGCGCACGTGTTTTAGCTGTCCTATTCTGTTTTTCATTGCGGTTTGGAGCTTTCTGAACTTTGAATGAACGGAGACCGGCTCGTTTCTTGGCTTCCTGCACGAAACTTTTGGTCAAGTGCAGCTTTTTCGCGACATCCCGAACGGAACAGTTGGGTTTGCGTTTAAATGCAGCAACCACTCACTCGTGATCCTTCACATAGTACGGAACACTTTTTCTACCACTCACCTTCTTCCGATCGATAGTTAATCGTTTTATGACACGAGACACTGTAGACTGGTGAATTTTCAACATCTTTCCGATGGCTCGGTGCGAAAGAAGTGGGTTGTCGAGGTGCGTGTGCAAAATTTTTTCGCGCGCTTGCTGTTCCTTCGACTCCATTTTCGAAACTACGATACATTTCACAATGAAACTCACGCAGTATAAACAATACACACTGAGGTCATTTCACCCAAAATTTCGTTGAAATCAACCCAAAGGGCGAAATGTTACAGCTTATCGAAAGTGATGCAATTTATCTGTGGACATCCTTTATTGCATTTAGGAGCAAATTTAGTAGAGGTATAGGTAGGAGTCTTTGATCAAAAAGACTGTGATTGGTGTTAAAAGTCCATAATTAGTGTACAAGATGGCGATGAATGAAAAACTCTTGCGCCAGCGGATTTTGTTCGCACGTAAGGCAAATCCTGACTTGTTCTGACGGGAACAGACTTGTCAATACTGACATGAACTTGGAAAAAAATGTATTTATCTAAATCCTTTGTTCACGGTGTGCTCAAATCATTCGGTTGAGGGGAATCCGAGCAGTTTCAAAAAACAATGGACTTGTGCTGATCCTGTTTTGGACTGAAAGGTGAAGAGGATATTGAAGGAGTATTTGAATCTGCGTTGTTATGGACGATGAAACTTATGACCAGGAGGATTTCAGGCAGCTTCCAGGGTTGGTTTTATGTTCAACTTTTGCTAAAAATGCTTCAGCTGACCATTTCAGGGCGAAGAAGGCATACAAATTTCCCAAAATAATACCTTGTTTGGCAAACAATTTTCAAGTGTGGCAGAAAGAGTAAATCTTTCGTCATTACAGGCACAATCAATAAGGAGATTTACCAGAAAGAATTCCTGCTGAAGCGATGGCAGCCCTTCATCAAAAACTACAATGGAAAACTTTTGTTCTAGCCCGATTTGGTGTCATGTCATTAAGAAATTACCCGGCTAAACCTATGATGAAGTGGTACAAAGCAAATCAAGTGAATATTGTAGCAAAAACCGTAGATCCACCAAATTGTCCAAAGTTACTTCCAATCGAGAGATATTGGGCTCTGATGAAGCGAAAGCTATCTGAAAAGAAGCAAGACGGCCAACTCGATATCTGAAGAGTTTGTTCACACCCTAATGTATGCAGTATACAGCAAAGTTCGAAAATGTCGTGAACTGTTAAATCATATCTCATGAATCTGAGATTACCAAAAATCAGTCTACGTGGTTTATGAACAGGCCCTAAAGATAACTGAACTCGAAAATGTTGAAATTATTGCTTAAAGTAGTAGTAAAGTAGAAAATGGAATTTGAGAAGTACCATAAAAACACTAGCTAGGGGCCCAATCCTTTCATTGTGGCCATTATTGGACTCCGAACCATTTCACCGTTTCATTCGCCAGTACAATATATATTCAATCTGGTCACCCTAGGAGTAACAGAAACAGTTACCTTCTCCTTTGCCGAGCCCCGACGTTCATGCCAATGGAAATGATGATGAATGCGCATGACCACCCTGCACGCTTAATCCTATTCTCTGCTTGCGTTGCCGACCATCGGGTCGTTGTTGTCGGACTTGCGATGAGATAGCAGTTGTTTCAGAGCACAGCTAGACCTCATCATCACGACAAAGACGATTGACGATTGCATCAACCGTAAAATAAAAGTGCAGACGTACCTACTGATGAAAAAGCACATACTCGCGAGCGGCAGCACTGGGTTTGCATTGTTTTTGTTTTGAGACGAGTTGCAAAGTGTGGCAGCTTCTTCGCAAAACGGCAACCGTCAGCGATGTGGAAGAGAGCTGTAAATAAATGGTAAATTCGGTTCGTTTTGACTGAGAAGCGTTGGCACGCGAGCGTAGAAGTCCATTTCGCGGTGGCGCCGCGTCCCATCGTCGCCCTCATCGCCGTACACTTTGGCCTCGTTCGGTCATCTCTCTCTCTCTCTCGCTCTGTGATGGCAGCTGGCGCGATGATGGACCCGTTCACTTCTTCCATGGGTCCAAGCAAGCGGCTGTTGTTGAAGAGCAAACGGAAATTGAAGACCGCGAATGAGTAGGTAAATGCATGCGTATCGTTTCGCTTCACTGGTTACTTAACCGAGGCATTTTGCAGGCGAGGTTGTTTCATTTGCTCGGTTTGTTGTTGAAATTAGTCAATGAAAATGGATATGATTTAATTGAAGGTAGAACGTAACATGCGATTCAAATTCTTAATAAGTATTCGCTGAGCCGACAAGGATTTGCAGCAGGTAGTAATTTCTTCGAATTAAAAACATGGACTACGTCACTGAATCCGGATGCAAACTGGCGCTGACGGTTATTAGAGATTGAATGCTGTTGTGGGCGGGCGGTTCCAACCACGACGGAATCATAATAAGCTATTTTCTTTGAAAAACTAATTTCAGTTGGTAATGAATCAGAAAAATGCGGTGGTAGCTTTCTGTCATTTTAAATTAACAACCACATTTCACCTCAACATGGAGTTATGTAAAACCGACTAATGTTTGTTGTTTTATCTTTTTATTTACAGGTAAGCATTCCAATTCACGCATGTTCTATGAATGGGAAAGCAAACAGGTAACCTGATATTCATTATTTATCCAAACCATTTTGGTGGAAACTTTACAAACGCTGAAAACCATTGTCATTTTTTGTGTGTGTCATTTTGGGAAGCACCCGGTTGACAACAACCCAACATCAGGCAGCGTTCCAACCCTGTTTACTGTTGCCAAAATATAGATGGAGTACTGAGGTGCGAGGTTTTGTAAATACGACATTGCGTCTTGCAACAAGTGAGTTGCCAAAATGGTCAGTGAAGTATCCGTATTTCTGCTGCACATAATTGCATCGGAGCGGCCCCTTTTCGGGTAGGTAAACAATATGCAGGTTCCTAGGAAGAATAAAAAAAACTCGACCGATGAATGTGCTGAATGCTGGCTCTGGCTGTTGATCTTTTTTGTCGATAAAAATGTAGGATATAAAAATAATCACCTGACTTGGGTTCCATTCCACAATGCGTTAGAAGGTTGGAATAGCACGTGCATGGTTCTTGTCATGTTTCAACGTTTATTTTGGACATGTGACAAGCATCTGATGAATGAGGATGTGGTCTTGTAGAAACATGAAAATAATCAGCATTTTTTTCGAGGGAAATGTGCATCATAATGTTTTTTTTGATGTTAGTTAGCCTTGGTACTTAATTTTGCTTCGATTGCGCACATTTTACATGTATGAATGCTTGTTTTGCATTCCATTCCACGTCTTGCACAGGAAACGTTATAGTATACCAAAATTGCAGTGGTTAGGGGCAATCCACATTTTGATACACATTCCTAACGGTTGCGCTGGTATGTTTTAACTGTTAAGAATTTAGGTGATAGTGAAAAGAATCCACAAATGACCGCCGTTTTGGCCGACGCAAATTTGCATTAATGCAGACAAGAATCTAAGATGCTACAATGATCCGCATGCCGAATTGAAAATAAATTGTGCTGCACTTCAGCATACAAGTGGTTGAAATCTCCGGCAAGAAATGGTTGGTGGGATTCATGCCGTCAAAAATGCGAAGTGGTTATGCAAATCTGTCAAAATAGCCTACATTTGTGGACAGTTAATAAACTATCACAGAGAAATTTAAAGTGTCACAGTGTTACAGATAAGCGGAAAACATATCCCGAGAATATTGAACAGTAATGATGGACAATAAATGTGAGAAAAAAGTCAAGGTTCTTTTGGATAGTGTGACAAAATATATTGAACTTCGACTGGTTGTGCAAATCAATTCACAGTGATCAGAATCTGGTTTTGACGGGAAAATTATCTACGTACAACTTTTTTTTTATATGTATGTATGTATGTATGTATGTAAGGTAGCCACCATCCCTTCTAAGACCTTGTCATGTATGCAGCTCCACTTAATAGCAAGATCAAATTGAGTTACCGGGTTGCATTCACAGTAACGCTGTATGAAGGGCCAAAAACGGTGGGGCGGACCCGTAAGCAGAGACACTTACGCGAAACCCGCGGGAACATGAGATTCTCCTTCCAACGATACGATCCAACAAATCGAATAACCCAATTCGCAATACTTATTAAGCTTTCTACGGGATGGCTTGTTAAGAAGGGCGCGTCACTCTCACTGAAACTGTTGGAGTAGAATTCACAGCATCACAATCGAATCGGTAGGATAAAGAAAATGATACTGTTTGTTCCCTCCTAGACGCCGGTTGTCATACCACTCCATTGTCCAATTCCAGCTTGAGTGATACCCTGATGCTCCCTCCATTCCCAATATATATTCAGTGTCATATAGTAATATTTAAAATCTTGTGAATATTATAATTATAAAAATATAGTGAATGAATATTATAATGACAAATAATATAGTGAATGAATATAAGAATGATAATAGCACTTCCATTTGTGGACCTGAAAGTTAGACAATGTAGCTGCGAGAAAAAAAATGTTATTAAATTATCTCATAAAACTTGGGATACCTATGAATGATCTGAAATTATATAGCAATAGAAAAGTAAACCTAAAATTTCGATGTGCTGTTCCGTTTCCTTGCAATATGTGTTTCATCGGAAATAGTGATTTTAATGAAATGAATTTAAATGCAATTATGTCACATCATTTAATATCATAACATAAAATAATAAACTGACGTTATAATATAAAATAATAATACCAGCTGGCCAGTAAACTATAGTAGAATACATATATCCGTAATTAAGCTGAACATCCACTCATCGAAAGACTTCCACTGTTGAAGTTTCTATTGGATTAAGATCTACTAAGATTAGAATTTGTTTTCACAATGATAGTCAGAGAACATAATAAACGTAGGTACAAGATGTATCTGACATCTACTGGTATGTTACTGAAAATAAAAATTAGATGTGTATTAATATCATAATGAAAACAGCTAATAATAAGGCAAAATAAATTTCATATGAGTATGAATCCAAAAACTGAATCTTAATAAAACAAACATACAAAAAGATAAAAAAATGAATTTTTCGATAGCTCTTGTTCATCTGGACCCATAAATGATACTTTATGTATGTGAAATAGGAAATGAATGATTGTAAACTGCTAGGTTGTAAATTAATATATATTTTTGATGAAGAAGGAAAGAGCTTTTTTTAAGTAGAATTTTTCGAATATGATTTTTTCTAAGAAATAAAAAAAACATCAAAAACCTTTCTATCTTTTCAAATACACAACGTAGGTTAGATGAGCTATAACTGACAAGGATGCATATATGCGAAGCTGAAAATGACTTATAAAAAAGCATACAAAATGTAATGCATGGATGTTATAATATAAAATGATAATAATTTCATTTTTATTTAAATGTCTGCAGATTGTGGTCCTGCTGCAATTGTACCATGAACCTGAAAGCTAAGACAATGTAGCATAGCCACGAGAAAAAAAAATTGATTTAAAATTATTTTACAAAACTTGGGATATCCATGGATGATCTGAAATTGTATATAAGGAATCATGGGATATAAAGCATATAATGAACCTAAAATTTCGATGTGCTGCTCTGCTAATAAATGTGATATAACCACAAAGGAACTGACTCTTAGCTTCGGGTCTTGATCCCTACTGAGCCCTTGCGGCACGTCAAGCCGGCCAGTTCAGCGCAAGGGTTCTTTTTTTTTTTCTTTTTTGGTTTTTTCTTAATTCTCTTTTCGGTGTTTTCGTTCTCTTCTTTGTCGTTGCCCCTCCGTCCGCTCTATATCGAATCGCAGATCGTACCGCTCCGACGCTTACACCCTCTTCCTTGGCCAATTTTCTCAAGGAGAGTCCGCTCACAGTGCACCATTTGTGCACGATACTTTTTCGTTGTTCCGGAGTAAGACCGCGCATTTTGATAGGTAACTCAAAACTGAGCACTTTTTTGATGCTATGTCATTCAGAAATGTGCAAACAAAAGGACGCAACCAAAACATGTTGAAATATTTCATTATATTCAAAGTGACCGTTAAAATAAAGAGTGCTTATACTTTCTGGAACAGTCTTTAGTGATGATTTGGGTGTTTAAAAAAATGCGCAGATAGAACTTTTGAACGTTATCTTGTATTGGAAACATTTCAAAAATCTTAGGGAGCAAAAAATCGTGTGTGTCGTATTTGCTTCTCTGATCATCTCTTTGTAGGGGTAAGTGGCGGGACCATCATCATCATCATCATCAGAACTCTAGTGTAAGTGCCAGAGCTTGGGAGCAGTTTTCATCTTCATTGTACTTACCTTACCTATTTGACCAAGGCCGGTGTGGCCTCTGCTGTACACAGAAGTTGTCTCCATTATATTCGGTCCATGGCTGCACCTCCCCAGACTCGCTGTCTGCGGAGGATCCGCAGGTCGCCTTCTACTTGATCGGTTCACCTTGCTCGTTGCGCGCCTTTTCTTCTTGTGCCCGTCGTTTGTTTTCGAGAATCATTTTAACTGGGCTGTCGTCTGACATTCTAACGACATGCCCTGCCCATCGTAGTTGACCGATTTTAGCGGTGTGTACGATGGGAGGTTCTCCCAGCAAATGATGCAATACGTGGTTCATTCGCCTTATTCACGTTCCACGAGGCAAAGTGGAAAATGGCAAGAAAGAGCATGGGTCTGTAGTTTAATTCCCGAAATTCTGCTCAGTAAGTAGAACAACTAACTAACGAGCTACCCAGCGTCTTAAAAAAATTTAGGGAGTGTGTAGGACATCAAGTCAGTTTTGGTTCTGACGAATATTTGATTTGAAAGGTGTTTGCAACGGTCAACTTTAACGACCATTCAGACCTGACTGCGCTATTTTTTGCGTATGCAAACTAACTCAAATGATTTCATAGCCTAAATTTTTTCAAGCGTTATTTTGCAAGCAATTTGGTTTATTCTGAATGATTTGGTGCTCAATAACTTTATTTTATTTTGAGATTTGCTAGGTCGTCCAAACTGTCCTGAAGTTTCGAACTTAAGATCTACAGTTGAACAGTAGCTTTATCTACTATACATTGTTATGATATGTAGTCAAACATATCCAAAAATGTCCTGGAAGACCACCATACATTATGAGATAATCTTAGGATATTCTACACGGAAAAAAATCCGGTGCTCGAAATTAGCAAAATGGTTCATGATATCATAAAACAGGTGTATTTTCATGTTATGAATATACACCATGAATAAAAGTCATGAAATCACGAATCAGCTTGTTATGATCCACCGTAACGCCACTTTGGTGTTATTTTTTTAAATTTTTGACGATGAAAAATGGCAATTTAATGATGAAAAATGGCAATGAAGCATCTAATTAGTAACCATAAATTAAATTCATGAAAACATGCACTACTATATGTCATCCAAACTGCCCTGGGGTTCAGAACTTAAAATCCTTTGTTGTAACAGTAGCTTTATCCGCGTTACAAAGTTACCATACATATTCAATCATTATTATTATTATTATTATTACAATAATTATTATTTTTTATAATTCATCCGACTTCTGTGTCTACATGAATAAAGGTAAAACTTAATTGAATCAAAAAATAAAATAGAACAAAAAACACAACATAACACTACAACATTCTTTGTATCCTGTTTCGGAACTTGTTAGATGATTTGCCGAATTCAAAAGCAGATTCCACTGCCGAAAAAGTCCTAATAATGACCGTCAGTGGTTCGTGGTAGCCATATCATATTAAATGAAAGTCCTGGAAGACCAACAGACATTATGAGATAATCTTAATTTGGTCAAATACATACTTGGTTGTTACTTGGTTTAATCCAGAAAGCTACAGTTACAACTGTAACTTTTAAGTTTTGAACTCCAGGATAGTTTGGATAACCTAGCACATCTAAAGATTATCTCATAATGTCTGTTGTTCTTCCAATATATTCAATGAATATATTTCATGTTATGCATCGTAGCTTTGCATAGTCCAGAAAGCTTTTGTTCCAACTGTAGGTCTTATGTTCAGATCTCAAGGATAGTTTGAATGACCAAGAACATTTCATATTACTTTATAATGTTTGTTAACCTTAAAGAATATTAATTGAATATGTTTGAATATTTATTGTAGCTTTGTATTGCCTAAAAAATACTGACAGGACAATTTGGATGTCCAAGACCATCCCAAGATTATCTTCTTATGTATTTTTATGTTCGAAAATATTCACTCCATATGCTTGAATACGTGACGTTACTTTATATAGCCCAAAATGCTATTGTTACTACCGAAAATTTAATGTTCTTAACTTAAGGACAGTTTGGATCCACCTAGATTTTATGAATAATGACTGCTGAACTTCCAAAGGATTCATTGGATAAGTTTGAATTCCTTCTAAAGCCCAAAAACACTACTGTTACAACTGTAGAACTTTGAACTTAAGGAGAGTTTGGATGGCCTAGAATTTCTCAAGATTGCCACATCACTATTTAGTGAGCGAAAGGGCGACCCCGGCGTAGTTGTTATCCATACCTCTCACACCAAAGTCACGAGTTCGAATTTCACCTCTGGACAAGTTAGGAAAATACCCAAAAGGTATTAGAGTGTCTACGACGGGAGATGAATTAGCCCAGGGCTGAAAATCTCGATAATCAAGGAACTAAAACAAAACTTGTCAATGAATATTGTTAGAAACATACTGTTCCGTTGTATACCCAAGAAACCCTATTTTTATATCTTGATTTTAAATTCTGAGCTCAAGGACAGTTTTGATGATCTAGATCATCCTAGCTTATCTCATAATGTTTTTTTTTTACGTTTGAAAAAAATCATTGAATATGTTTGAATAAGTAACGTAACTTTGTATAGCCCAAAAAGCTAAAGTTACTACTGTAGATCTGAACTTCTGAACTCAAGTACATTTTGGATAACCTAGAACATACAAGAAAGATAGAAAAATGTTTACCGTTTATCAACGAGAATTTAATAATACCTGTGCATATGCACTATTGTACGATGGTGCAAACATTATCACGCAGTAGACTAAAATAGGGCGTGTTAAAATGATCAATAAATAACCATGGATCGGGTTCTTTCTAAGTAGATTGAATATCTCCAATTACTGCCATATCGTTCAATGAATTCTTCCAGTTTTATCCGGAGAATTTGGGTCTGCTGTTTGATCTATGGTTTTAATTGGTAAGATATCAATCTTCTATTCAGAAACATGTTCTCTTACAAAATGACACGGGATTCGATACATTTTGCGCATTATGAATCAATTGTCATCACGGTACCTATACATCCAACGTTATCTTCAAAAAACTTATGCGTTCAATGTTGATATGCCAGTGAGAATTTCAATTAACAAATTTGCTTCTGCAACTGCACAGTTAAAAGCAATGTGCCCGTGCTTGCTTGCTTATTGTCTGACCAGCCTTCTGAGTTTGCGCTGTCTGCAAATATTGATCCATATATAGACCTTCTCGTTCACTTTGCCAATCTGCTTCTTAAAATCTACGGTTTTCCATGCTTTTCGAATTTTATTTCAAGCAGCGTTTCGATTCCGCTGTAAACTCTTTTCTATCAAATTTCAAGTTGGAGTACATTCCTCTATTCTGAACTTCCTTAAAATTGTCTTAACTACAACGCTTTGAACCAGCAGACTACAGTCAACCTTTAGCTTTGACATTTCATTCCAAAGAAATGATTCATTTCAACGCAATCCCCATCCTGAATTCACGAGTCAATTTTTTCTTTAAAGTCTGTTTCATTTAAAAATTTGATGCATATATATGGAAAATTTTTGGGATAGTAGTACTGTAAATCTGATCTGTAATGTTTTCCCACTACTTCTTCAAATCTGATGGTGTTTGAAATATTGTGTGTAATGATGGTGTTGTAAAATACCCACATTGCTTCAATTTCCGCTTGACGATAGCCCAAAATTTTTCGATGGCGTAAAAATTTGAACAATTTTGTGAATGATGCTCATTTTCAATAAAATCGATATTATTCCGCTTGTTCTATTCTAAGACATCTCGGTTGCAATGCTAGTTAGCTTAGCTGGGCTTATACTTTGTGAGACCATCGTGTGGATGAATGGCATAACTATCTACTGGAAACACTCCTTATTGTCAGCTTTTCCATTTTTTATTGCACCAGTAATGAAAACCTTCGTTTTCCCTCCACAACAAATATTTTGGCAGATATTTTGCCAAATCATTACCTTAAGAGTACATTTATTTGCAAAGACGAATTTGAAGTTACCTGGAGTATCTCCTTTACACTTGGCAAAGTACAATTTTTGACCCAGAATTTATCAAAAATTCTTTGATACGTATGTTTCATCTTTCATGAAAATACATGCGTTATCCTTGGTCAGAACCTGATTGTGATGCTTCCTTGGATGGTTTTTGACTACCCGGTTGTATTTCAGCGTCTTGTTGGAGTAGTTTTGACACACTCAATTTGGCATTTAAAATAAATAAGTTTCCGTAAGGAGCTCGACAAAAAATCTTACAACTCTTACATTTATTGATCATTTTACAAAAAACCACATTCTCTCCTCCTAATGGGGCAACGCCGGCATGTTCGTAAGCATCCATACCTCTCTCGCCAGTGTCACGAATTTTAATCTGCCCCTCGAACAAGTCACGAAAATACCCAAAAAGAGGTGTTTGAATGCCTGCGACGGGAGATGAATCTCCTGCACAGTACTTCCGGATGAAGTTGGCCAGTTTCGACAGGCATTTGGTACACTCACTAAGCTACAGGAGAACCTTCTTCGGGAAATTGGTGTGGCAGATATACTTGACCTTGTTGCTCACCTCCTTGATGGAGGAGCTGTTATATCTGCTCTCTTGCCAGACGTAGCCGCCCAGGGTCAAATATGTCCTATCATTCACATTCAACCTCTGCTTCTGGTGGCATGCTGTTCCGAGGCCCTCGGTATTAGCCCTGCCCTACGAGACGACTTTCATGGACTGTAGGTACTTTTTGATGGTTAGTTTGGTTACACCAACCTCTTGGATCAAAGCACGGGAAGATTTTTTCACCTTCCCCTCAGTTTCGTCCTACAGCTTCTGCGGGGTTTCCGGTCGCACAGGACCATTGGATGGCCGGAACCGGAGTTCCTCTCGATGTGTTTTCCCTTTTTTAGCATGGCACATGCCGTATCTGTAGTATCTCATCAACACAATGTGTCCCACGATGGTGGAGGTGCAAGGTGTAGTAAGAACGGAGGTTGCGAAACAAATGATATCATTAACAAAGTTTGCCTGTAAACAATAAGGGTACTATGATTGGCGACGCATAGGTGGATTCACCATTAACATTGGGTTCTCCCTTAGCTCTTAGCGCAGCTACAAAGCAACACAATGCTGGAGGTGGCTGGGTTTGATTACCGATCTGGTCTAGGAATTTTTCGTTAAAGAAAATTTCTCGACTTCCTAGGCATAGGGTATTACTGTACTTGCCACTTATGCAAAAATGGTACCTGGAATCAAAAGCTCTCAATTAACAACTGTGGAAGTGCATTTAAAAGACTAAGTTGAGAACAAGCTATAAGCAAATTGTGAAAGCAATAAGCTTGAAATGCTAAATAAGAAGAAGAAGGTGGATTCACCACCACTTAATCCAGTAAATCGCATAAAATAGCGATAAAAGCTGTTTATTTTGTCATTGGCAAGTTGACTGAAAATTGTAGGCCGGAACACACTACTCAAAATCTGTTGTTTTAGTTACGAAGTTACCAACGAAAAAAAGAAACCAAAAATCTTCTCTTATACATGGTGGCAACGGTTGCTTGTCAGTAAAAAAAAGTCAGTAAATCACAGCGAATGTCTTAAAATCAACAAACGCGTTATTTCCTATAAACTCACATTTTATTATAAAGAGTTCAAACCTTTTTCTTTTATGATCAGCCGTAGACATTTTTAATCGCTTTGAAACTTATCCGCACCGTTTTTTGAGACATATTGTCCCAACTATTGATCAAGAGCTTCTTGAAAGATTCAAGAGTGTGACCTTTTGTGTTTCCAATTTTCTAATTCCCATACAAAGAAATGCAAAGGATTGAAATCTGGCGATGAGGCAGGTCATTTTTGGAATAATATGAATTGCAGCAAATTTTGGCGACATCACTTTTGTGTTGAATTCGAATTAGAAGGGACAAAATCCTCTTGAAAACATTAATTTCCGCCTAGAATCAATTTCCAGGCATGGAGTTGCAAGTGATTCTTGAAAACATGTTGGATGTAGTAATTAGTGTAGATTTTTTCTTCTGACTCGATGAAAAGTGGTGGAAGCTTGACGTTTTCAGCAATTCCTTCCCATTAAATCACTCTCGGCACATTTTGGAACTGCTGCAAGGACAACTTGTCTTTGGGAATATCTTCAAGGTACGCTGCATATACTCATTCTGTTGGTTATGAGTGTCTTGTGACAACCATTTTTGTCTATCGGAAAAGAGAATACCACAATCAGCTTAAAATAATAGCTTATAGTTGCTGCAACTTTTTACTTCGAGTCACTCGAGTCTTCTGTTTTTCTGTTAATCTGTGAATTCGCTTTTTTTTGTATGATTTGGGTTTCAAATCATGGGAGATTGTACTCTACTTTGACGCATGAGAAATATTCGGATCCTTGGCCATCGATCGCCTTAATTGTGTCGGATTCCGTCAAATTAGTGCCTAACGCATTGCACCATCATTTGGGTCCTAACCGTTTGATTTTGTACGTACTCGCTTCGTTAAATCTTTTTATGGTGCGGAAGAACAATCTTTCCATCACACCAATGTGTTTAAGCTGTTGTAAGATCGCCCACGGTCTAAATTTCTGCAAATATAGCGTAGCTAAAACAGACGAAACAAATCACATTCATCAAATACCACGTATAACGAAAAATCTGCTCATTCCGGTAAAAAAACTCTATAAGAGATAAACTGAAACAAAAACTCTGACAGGCAACATTTGCCACCTTGTACAGATTCGTCGAACTGTATTGTGTACCGCATTAAACTTTTTCGCCAAATCTCGCGCATATATCTTAGGATTTATTTGAAATGATTTAATGACCCACGTTTGTTTTGTTTCTACATTTGTTTTGTTCTGCGCGTTCCTATTTTCCGGTTACGTTAAGGCTCAGGTAATTACCACTATCCGATAGATATTTTCTTGACCATGACCATGATTGAGGATGCTATTCCGAAGTCATTTGAAGTTGCTCAGAGAACCAACAGAATACTTAATATAAGAACCGTCTTTAACTGTCAGAATACTTAAATATAAGAACCGTTTTTAACCAACATTATGGATGCTATTGGGGCCACTTAAATAGTGTGATGATGGTTTTTCATAAGGAAAACATGGTAAACTTTAAGTAACGTTGGGGCTTCACAATTTGTACAACTACATTCTACAAACTATTTTACTATTTTAACTAATATATACATTAAGCAAGTTGAAAGTTCTTAAGAGAAATCTATTCTAATCCACATAAAAATACGATTGAAGGATTTGGTGATATTAGAGTCATTAGAAGCATTTTGTGCCTTTTGACAACTCTATGCTTCTATTAATTTCCAAGCCCATGTTTTGTAACAACCTATCCGCTCAATCTATTGCAATGTTTTCTGATATAGTGGGTGGATTGTTGTAAATTGGGATAACTAAAGGCAACCGTGTCTCAAATTTGGCAGATCGACAGACAATCGGTGGGCAACCTTACGGCAAGATGCTAAAATGTGGACAAGAAAATTTGATGAGCTGCCATCCATGTATGTTGTTAGGGGCATTCCACATTTTTTTTTTCGTATTAATGTGACTTTTAACCTGAAGCTGGTTCATCAAGATAGGGAGACGACCTGGGTTCTACATATCGAACCCATCAACACATGGGCCTGGACCAACGGTTTTACTTCCCTTCTGATGGATGACATGATCACAGATTTTTCGTCTCAGAAAATACCAACGGTGCTGATTGGAATTGACCCAAACCGACAAGGGTGAAAAGCAGCCACGCTCTCCCCTACACCACTCATTCGTCACCCGTCCTCTTGTTTTTTTTTTTTTTTTTGCAGAATTACAAATCCGGTCAAGAAAGCACGAAACAATCGTGTTGCTAAGGAAAGCCAGCAAACGTTTTCCAAAACGTTCATTTGCACAAATTTGATGGTCCCGGTTGCAATGCAAATGTTCACAAATACATATAGCCTGCCCAATCAGATGTTTCTAATTGAACTTTTAAAACAGTTCCATATGCTAGAAAATGTCCACAACATTTCACCTTCCGGTTGCCCTATAACACTTCTGCCCAGGAAGCTGTTTCATATATGCTTTGACGTAATTTTTGTCGTCCATTACCACGTAATCGAACGTCGTCAGCATCGTTCGGGATCGTGTTTTGGCCGGAATCATTTCTAGGAATCAAGGCCGTTTGGAGTCACTACCTTCTTAGAAGTTGGCAGTCTGACTCGTTTTTTATTTTAGCTTGAAGCACCTCCATCCTTCATCCATTTTTCTATTTTTTTGCAGACGATACTCTCACCTTATTTGCGACATCTCGGACGGAGAGGTTGGGGTTCCGCTTGAAACCCCCTGACAACTCTTTTTGCCTTTCTGCCGCTCCGACTTAAAATAGAGGCATCATTTAGCACCTATACAATTACAAAATGAGGGATGTTCAGGTTTTCAACGGCACGATTAAATTAAATGCGTCGAACTTAAGTCTACCATTTTTTTTTTCTCAAAGCACTCTTTAAATAGCATAGAAATTTCTGATTATACACTCTTTTGGATTGGCTGTTGTAGAAACGATGGAGGCGCCAGATAAGCTTCCTTGGGTGTGATAGGTTCTTCATTCATCATTCTCTTTGCCCAACACCTGGCCAGATCCTTATGATTAGCAGGGAAGGGAGGGAAATGTTGATTAGATGTTTACTTAAGAAGATACCGAGAACTCGTACTACCTTCATAGACATCTGGAGTTGAAAATTGGATGGGCAAAGCACTCCTTTGTTGTCCGCTTTTCTGGGCTGGAATACAGGCGTTTACTACTTATTTCCAGGCTCCAAAGCCAAGGGTGTAGTGTCTTTTCTTGCGAGAGAGCTTGTTTATTGGTTGGGACGTGAGCGTTAATTTTTGTCCTAGCCTTTATAGCCTGGTTATAGCGCCATTACTCGATTTCTGAAAAGAGAAGAAGGACGCGCTGACACAAAGTCACTAGAAGAAAGATTCTTGGCAGCTCCGAATTCCCTGTCCCTAACATAACATAGGGACGGCTGTGATGGCGAGAGCGTGGGCGGTGAACGAACAATAATGAAACCAGCAGCTAGGTTGGGTGGCTAGGACTTCCGTAATTCTTTTGACGAGCGTCCTTGGCCAGTTGAGATGACGATCGGTTGTTCATGATGATGAGAGCTTAGCAAGATTTTTCACGAACTGACAGTAGGCAGAAGAAAATAATTATTGCCGCAGCCTGCTGAAGATGCTAACAACAAAATCTTGAATAGAAAAACAAAGAAGAGCAATTATGGTGTCGAGCTAGAATAAAGTGTTTCTGCTGGGCGTCGTGGTGTGAGCTTTCCTACATGATGCCAGCTTCCGTCGATGACTGAACTCGGTGGAAAGAGCCACCTCAAATGGATTTATCACAGTTGAGATCAGTTGCCAAACAAATGTGACCGCTCTGGTGTCTTTGAATTGTTAGTCAAATTATATGAATATAGTGAGGCATGAAACACAAAAAGCAAAAATGACGAATAAAAGCCATTTCAGCCAGCAGCTACATGGAAACTCACCTTTAGATGTAGGACCCGATATTCCTTACCTAAAAAAAAAAGTAATTAACGAATCAACAACTATTTCTGTTGTGCATGGAAAAAGCTGCACAAGCCCGAATAACTATATCTGCTCTGTTAGAAAACACACTCTAGTAAACTCCGAAAACAAAAAAAAAAAAAAAAAAACAAAAAACCGTAAATAACGATCGAATTATTTACCAATACCATAAACAGTAAATTTGACGGATGAAATAACATTTGCTTCCATCATCAAAGGACACTTTGATCTTTGTACTTCTCAAAACACTCTTTAAATGTCAACAAATTAACAAATCATAAGCATTATCATTAACACCAAATAAGGACTGTGACGAACTTATCTAGTAAAATTCAAATAGCTGTAGCTTTTTCAAAATCATTAATTTAATTATTTAAAATTCATTGTAGTTTGGGAAATTGCTGCAGAAATGACGCAGCTTATTTTAGTTCACTTGCTCTTATTCTCTCATTTTCTGCGCAACTTCGTTCAAACCCCTGCCATAAGCTTCACAACGGTACTAAACGAGATTTTGCGAAAGTAACTGATATTCTTACCACTTTAACCAGATTTGGTGGATTTACATTTTTGGGCACAAGTTCACAACTTCATAATACCACTTCCTACTATACTCCACGCGATTTCAAAATAATGGTTACAAAAAAATTCAGATTGCCTGCCAAATAAGATACTTCCCTCCAAACTTCCAAGTCTTAGATTTTGACAGAGTTTCTCACTTCCAGTTTTCTGTAGTTTTGCGGTCCAGGAACTGTTGCGAAATCCGTTTTAACGTTTGTCTTATCGTCAAGAATTAGATGAAAATGACTCTGTTGCAACACCGCAGAAGTTGACTGGCAACACTGCATAGCGACCACTGTGAAGTACCGCCGTTATATTAAAAAAGAGAACTAGTGGGAGATAGAATTAGAAGTAAACAAACGATGGATGTAGTAGTATAGGAAAATTGGTAAACATAAACAAAATTCGCCATCGAAAAGAATTGAAAAATAAAACACAAATCAGTTTCGCTGTGAAGATTAATTTAATAGTTGTATCGGAAATTAACGGTCGATTAGGAGAATTTAAATCGTTCCAAATCTGATTGTAAGTAGAAAATGGAAATGTTTTAATGAATTCATTGAAGACCAAGAAAAATGTAAATACGTTCTCTGTATAATTTATCTGCAGGTTCGGTTAGTTATATCAGGTACGAGAAAGGATCTCCCAGTATTGTCTATCTGGCTGGGCCTAGACTGTAAGTAGCAATAGTTAGATAGTTAGATAAACATAATATGAACGGTCTTTATAGCGCAACACAAAGAATCTTTGAGGAAAACACCCGAAGTAAGGGTAGTTGGACCTAACTAGGACATTAGGCGAACCAGATAAATCCTTAGCAAAATCGTAAGTTCTAGAACCAAATGACAGTGATAATCGAACTAAATTGGTTTCAATTTATAGGATTTATAGTGAAAGGTGTTTGAAGAAAGAAAGTTAAGTAGGTCTTAAAAGTGGGCAAGGAAACCACTTAATTGTAAGTCAACATATTATAACTACAATAATTAGCAAATTGTGAATTAATCTATAATATATATTTACAGTTTGAGCGTCGCCAATAAAATTTGTTGGTTGCTCCAAAAATCGGGTTCCTATTGGAACAGATTTTTTTCGAGAAAATCATGAGGCCTTCTAGGGCGAGTCTTGATCACGTCACTCTGCTTTTCTGATGTTTTTGCTGCGTTCTGCTTCTTGTACTTTTTCGTTTCACTTTGTTTCTTGACTTAATTCCTTTGCAATGAAATGATGTGAGCGCTCTGGGTTTCCCATCCATTTGCCGACGATGATTTTGCGGCGCTCTTCTTGAATTATTGCCACTTTTAAACCAATCTTTTAAAATTGCTTTTCACACGTCAGAAAGCTTTTTGACAACATTTCTTAGTAAACAAAATAAATGAAGGGTGCATGAATTCAGTGATTAAATACATTGCCATTGGTTTTTGAATTTTTCAAATTTTCTTCATTACAGTTGTTACTTAATCAAAAAAAAAAAAAAAGGTTTAATTAATAAATTTTTTTCGAATTTAAAAATTTTACATTTTATTTAAAACACAAAAAAACAAAAAAAAAAAAAAAAAAAAAAAAAAAAAAAAAAAACCTTTTCCCCAAAAAAAAACAAAAAACAACTATTTTAAACAACGAGGGGAAGTAAGATTCGAACGTAAACTTCTCAAAACTCTCAGCACCCTCACGAAAAATAGCATTATGTTTTGAAAATTGGAAATATCTTCTCAACACCATGGGATCCCAGTAGTGAACAGCAGTTTCTGCTAGAAGATGTGAAGAGAAAGTATCGATAAGTCCGATAGAGCTCGGCAGGTTATGAAATTGAATAGAAGTAGTTTGAAATTGTGCGTAGGGCTTTGTTTTGGCAGTATTTCGAAGCAGACATAGACATCTTTGCCAAACATCCCACTGCGGGGTAGGTGAAAGCAGGGACAAGTCCGCCACCTTCACTGGCAAAAACCAATGTTCAAAACATTATAATTTAAATTGGCGCACTGTACGCAAAACATAATTAATTAGTGGTGTATCACCATTATGTTTGTTTCCCTTGTCAGGTATCTTCATCACTGCGACCAATTTTCAGTTCTATTGTGACATATTTGATATTGTCAGCATGGCGCATCACTATTGCTAGAAGTGATCGCCAATGTTTGACTTAAAGCGTTGTCCCAGAGCGGTATAAAACACCGAATAAAGTTCACTATCGTACTGGGGTTTTTCTCCAGGTCTCCGAGGGTTCTAGTAGCCCTTTGCTGAAGAACTTAAATCTTTTGTTGGAGATTGCCGGGCAGTGGCATAACAAGTGTTCCGAGTCTTCTTTATCCGTGTCACAAAATCAACACTAATCATCTTGAAGTTTTCCTATCAGCTTCAAGTGATTCAAGTGAGCCTGTATATAAGGTTAGATATTGTTGGTGAGATCAAGTAGTTTGTGAGTCATTGAAATGTTTTAAGTAATGAATCGCTTCGATTGCCTAGCTATGAAAGTGTTGTTCCAGTTTGCCTCCACTTTCAAGCATTTTTAGGCTTCCATCTCCATTTTAAGTGAAGAATAAGATAAACCACAAAACGGTTCAGGTCTACGAACAGCTGAGAGGATCCGAGTCTTGCCAGTTCATCAGCTCTCTCGTTTCCATCAATTCCACAATGGCCAGGAATCCAGTACAAATTGACTTGATTACAAAAAGACAACTTTTGTAGTGATTGAACACATTCCCAAACATGCTTGGAATTGCACGTTGCTGACTTTAGAGCTGCTTGACTGTCTGATATAATACATATATTTGAATACCCGATCAGGAACGAATAACTTGATAACTGACCTTGGTATTTAAGAGCTCAGATTAAGAGGTTAAATACCAGAGGATAATACCATAAAATTGTTCCCACCAAGTTATTCGAATACCAAATTGAGGTAGGACAATACCAAAAAAGTACCTCTCAGGTATTTACAGGTATCCGAAATAACAAATTTTGTTATTCGAGAGATATTTGCTTGCAATTCTTAGGTATTTTGTCTAGGTATTTTACCTCTTAATCAGAGCTTTTTAATAACAAGGCCAGTTGTCAAGATCAAAATTAGGTATTCATATCTTCTTGTCTCCTGCTCGGGTAACTATAATAATATCTCCATAAGCATATAACAGAAAATTGCATTGCTTGAATTTCAGCTTGGAATACAGCTGGCCACTTACCCTTTGAAATTTGATATGTTAATTTCTGGGCCAGTTACACCTGCTTCCACATGATTGTTCATTTTTGAACCGTCTGTATAGAATACAGTCGATCCTTGACGGAGTCACGTCCAGGATCAATAACTAGATATGAACAGTCAAAGTTGTATTTTTTCTCCATCCAATCTTCGTTGTTCATAATTAAAGGATTAAATATAACAATTTTTTAGAATGGTAAGATATCCTATTAGATCACCTTCGAAAAGGTTCACAAACCTTCTGATCCTTAGAGCGCTCTTTTCAACTGCTAATTGTATGTATTGATGCAATGGTAGTATGAAAAGTAATGCATCCAGTGCCTTTGTTGATGTACTGCTCATTGCACCAGTAATTGAACTAGTTGCAAGCCTCTGAAGTTTGTTCTAACGTTCAACAGTTTCTTTAGTTTTTGGCCACCAGTCCAATGCAGCATAGGTAATCTTGGGTTTCGTAATTTCCGGATAAATTCAATGAATCATTTTTGGTTTTAGTCCCCATTGCTTACCAATTATTTTTTTTAGCTATCCATAGACCATTTGTCGCTCTGTTAATTGTCTGCTGAAATTCCAGTTGAGTTTACTGTCAAGGAATACTCCAAGATATTTGACTATATTTGAATGTTCCAAATGCATCAATCTTAAGTTTTCAATCAAATATTTTCTGCTTCATGTAAATGGCACAGTAGTAGTTTTGAAAACATTTATGTTCAAGCCTTTTCTATCACACTACGATGAGACATAATTAGGAGCACTTTGCATTCTGTTAGCGTATTTACCGCGTACTTTTATGATTATATAACCATCATGTTAGGGAAATGGTGTTCCTAGTGTTGGTGGTCCTAGTTTGCGTGAAAGTGCTAAGGGTTTCAAGATTTTTAAGTTTGAATCATTCTTCCCATCTTTGTTTGCATAATCAGATACGTCGTTTTGAATAAGAAGTCGAGGCAATTTCTAGATTTTTTTAATAGTCTTTTCTGAAGCAGCAGAAAAAACAAAAGATTGCTTTGATATAATATCAACACAATTTCCTTTCAATGTATCTTATTTATTGCTTCCGAATGGGGCAAACTGTTTCACCACAATTTAAAATTAACCTGATTTGTTGACACAATTGGTTACAGAAACAATCGCCAGCTGAAAAAATAAATGGGACGGGTAATTCCAAATTGATTGTTATTGCTCCATTAACGACAATTATTTTCTTTCAAGCGATAATGCATATTTCTACAGAATTGACTGAGCTTAGCGTTGCCAACATGCTCTTGGCCATATTATCTTATTGATTATTTGAATCTTTTCCGCAATCTAAGAATATTACCAAACCGTGGCCTTAACTTCAGCTCAGGTATTTCAAAGTAAAGGTATGAAAATTGTTTGCCGTTCCACTGTTTCCACTTTATTTCTACGAACAATTTGCCTTACGTAACACCAGGATAAAAAAAAACTATGAAATTCCTGCCCCAAAGAGAAAGAGAGAATGGACTCACATTGTTATGAGACTACACCGAACCACTCGTAAAAAAAATGATCTCCTTTCAACATTCACTTATCCATACGGACTCAGTTGTCTGCATCCCGGAGACTTCCAGTTCTCCAAAACAGTCGCAAAACCAGTTAGACAAGAAAACCAGGAACCAAAAGAGCAGGAAAAAACAATCCTAGAAAGACAACTTGCACTTTCGTTCGTTTGGAATGGGTTGGAATTTCTCCATCCCCCGTGCATTGCGTTTCGTCTGCCTTTGCATGGACAGGAGAATGTACTCTGCCGTAAGCCGTTTCGGATCAACATCGCCCGATAAGACCCCTGCTCGCTTACTCGCTAATAATGCCTTGACATTGTGAGAACTGTCAGACTCTTGCCCATTCAACAAGGTGTTTTTTTTCGTTTCTTGTGCAATTTACATAATATGGTCATGATGTCGCTATAATGAATTACCTGACGGCTATTACCATATAAATGACCATCCGGAGAAAGACGCCCGTTTCAGCTGGATATTATTGGGAGTGATCATCTCTTGCATCAACTGGACCGGACAACATGAACCGTTTTTCATCCTCCGGATTATTGTCTTTGAAAATTAATGTCTTCTCAGATCGAGATCATTTCAACGTTAATTACATATGATATCAGTGGAATTTTATTGTTGAATAAAACGGCATCTTTTCTCTTCTTTTGAGAGCGTAATTTTTTCCCCTGAAGAAGAGCAGAAATGTGTGAGAAATTATCACCAACACCATTCAATCGCTCGGAGGGGAGCATTACCACCTGCTGATACGGAAACGGGTGATTTATAGCCACTCAATGGGTTAGTTTACATCGAACTAAATATCATCGCTGTAATGTGATGTGTGGTCTAGACATTTGTTTTATCAACGATGCGTTGTAGTGAAAGGTCTGAAAAGTGAGCTGCTGTCGTGAAAACTAACCATTTGATGTTTATTATTTCAAGAGCGGTCATTATCTCAGGCTCCATATCTGAATGGGACCCAATTCTAATAAAACAATTTCGTTTGCAGTTTGAAAGCTATTCGATAGTTACATGCGAAGTAAACAATGAATAGTATTCTAGTAAAGGCTGGAAATGAGAAGATGTTTTTGCAATAGAACTCAAGAAATGTAATTCTAAACCTCAAAGTTTGCAGTTTACATCACTCCTGGTAAAATATTCCCTTGTTTTGATGTGTGTCGTTTTAAAATAGTGTGTTTGCAACAATTTTTAAATGACCGTTAGAAGTTAGAATTAGAAAAATAAGAAGTTGGAAAATTATAGCTCTATGGCGGATCCAGCAACCCATTTCAGATTTTCTGGAGAGTCATGCTCATTCTAAGGTTATATGCACAGGCATAATGTTCCACATGATAACATTACCAATATCATTTGGATAAGGGACATATTTGGAAACTTTAAATATCCAAACCAGACAGGTATTTAGTTTTTTTTTGTAAAACATTGAAAGGTTTTTGTATTATATATGTTATCAGATAGATCTCACCAAAGACCACCTCTAAAATAAGACACTCTGGTTCAGTTGTGAAAATTAAATATTTTGATGTTGTTTCGTAATTGATTTCATGCACTCACAACGAAAAACATACAAAAACTATGCTTAGGAGCCCAATAGATATCATTACCAGCAGGGGGTGACTCCATCGTACACAGATCAAATTGAACAAGCTGCAAAGGCTTGCCGCCATTTCTTTAACTGGAGCAATGCGTAGCGCTCAATTTATAACTCATGAATCTCTACTTAATCTTCTTCCTCTGAATCAATTTATTGAATTGGATGCATTTAAAAGTGCTCTAAGGCTCAAAAGGTCCATGAATTTCTTCGATGGGGATCTTATTGGAAACCTGAGTATCACAAAAGAGTTTCAACTAAGTCCACTAATAATGTTGAATGACGACTGTATGCAGAGAATAAACTACTTTAACCACAATTTCCATGATCATGACATGACTTGTCTGGATTGGCATGCAGGAGGGCCGAATATTCGGCCCGGATCATTAGTCTTTTATACTGATGGCTCTAAACAAGACAGTATGGTAGGTGCTGGAATAACTGGCCCTGGAATTAACTTTTCGGTGTCCATGGAAAATGGCCCACGGTATTTCAGGCTGAAATATATGCTATCCTAGAATGTGCAGCAATCTGTATTAGACGGAATTACAAAAATGCAAATATATGCATCTGTTCAGATAGTCAAGCAGCGCTATATGCTTTAAAATCAAAAAATTATACGTCAAAACTAGTTTAAGAATGCTCAAAATTTTTGCAACAACTGTCTTGTCGCAACACTGTTAACTTATACTGGGTTCCTGGGCATTGCGGAATCGATGGAAATGAAAAAGCTGACGAATTGGCAAAAAAAGGATCAACCACGAAATTCATTGGTCCCGAGCCCTTTTTTGGCTTATCTTCCTGTGCTCTTAAAATGGAGCTCAAGTTCTGGGAGAAAACGAAGGTACAGTACAACTGGAACAAGACCTTAAATGCCCGGCAATTAAAACGTTTTATAAAGCAAAACGCTTTTCATGCATATAGTTTACTAAATCTACCGAAACGTGATCTGAGTCACGTTTAATAACATGACACTGTCCTAGTAAATATCACCTGAAGCTCATTGGTAAGTTAAATGAAGATAAATGTCGCTTTTGTAACCTGGAGAGTGAAAGCTCTGAACATTTACTGTGACTGCGTTGCACCATTTCATAAAAGATGCAGATTTCTTGACAAAGGTTTTATGGAGCTTTGAGAAATCTGGGTTGTTAGCCCCAAAAGGGTAATAAATTTCATAAGAAATATATTACCTAGTTGGGATCATTGCCAATAATAGTAGTGGTAGTTACTCAGAATAGTGACTTACCATTGCAATTTGGCATACATAAAAAGAGGACTCACCACAATAGAACAATTAATGGTCGCAGTGGTATCATGTCCCCAACACAGGAATAAAATAGAAAAGAGAAACGTAGTCCCACGTTAAAAAACAACAAAACATATTTTGACTTAAGTTTTCGATTTATTAGACTTGACATTCTTAATTAAATTCTGCTTTTCTGGAACTCCTGCATGCTTTGGGACACTGTACTCTTTTTCCGAACGTGCCACTTGACAATCGCCCAATACCGTTCAATTGGTCGAACATCCGGACAGTTCGGTGGATTGATGTCCTTCTTCACGAATTGTATGTATGTACATTTTTGTTTGCCAACCACTGTAGAACCGACTTGGTGTAGTGAGTGGAAGCCAAACCGGGACAGAACAGAGAGATGGTGCCTTATGATTTCTATACAGTGACAGCAACTTCTTCTTCAAACATTCTTCCTCGTACACCTTGGCGTTAATTGTACCCTTCGTGAAAAAAATCGACGACCGCAAACTACAGTTACAAATCGCTTGTCAGACAAGCACTTTCTGTCTAAACTTTTTGAATTGCTGGTGTTGAATTGCTTGACCACAAAACTCTGCAAACAGCTTGCCGTTATGGCTCATTTCTCACAGACCATGACGTCCTATAACACATTCGGGTTGAAATCGCCAGTGTAGATCTTGATTACCCTTTGGAACTTTATCCAGGATGGCATTCAGTTGACTGTAAAAATTCTCGCTGTCCTGTAGCTCGGCAGCATCGGTCGGCGTATAACATAAGATTATCATAAGGTTTCGAACTCGTGCTGTGAATCTTACTTTGATTATTCTTTCATAAATTGGCTCCAAATTGATGAGCCTGGGCGCTGAGTAGGACATCAGCTCCACGGTATCGGGGATCGTTGTCACCTCGAATACCGGAATATAACTGTACCTGTCCCGAGGATAATTTATGTTCTTCAATGTTTGGCCAACGGATTTTTTTCTTAGCCTAACGATTTTGAGTGTCATGGGTCGTGTTTCGTTGTAGATTTCTGCTAATTTACCTTTCTGAGTAAACGTTAATACAGTTCATGTTGCAATTCATGCACTTTGTTTCCCGCTAAAAGTCATTGCCGTAAAACACGAAACAAACAATATTTCTTTATTGGTTTCTGTAACAATTTCCAAGATTGGTTGACAATAGGTGGGTGGCCCAAGGTCTCCTACCTCCTGATGGGGATGCCATCTTAGGTATAGCTTCCGGGGAAGAGCATTTTTAATTCAGCCGCTAGATGTCAGTCAGACGTTGTTTGAGCAGCACTGCCATGGTGGAAAGATACTCGGATTGACGATGCATTTTCTCTAGCGCCTTACTATGGTTAACGCGTCTGTGTTCGCGATCATTATGATGGGTATGATGATATGTACTTCCATTCATTGTAGCACGGAAACTCAGTCCAACTGCAACGGGCTCAGTCCAACTGAAATCCTCTCTGTTTGACTTGATCAAGCATATATGAAATGCCAAAAGCGGTTTTGATGGATCGATATGCAACATCTCCTATACGTATCCACGGGATTATAAAGAATCTCTTTCCAACGACAAGATTGAACAATTGGTAAAAAATGCGAGCTATTGAACCAAAGGATTCCCCAATTAGTGAGGGAGAAGAGCGCGTCCTTTATCCACAAACTGTTAACAATGGGAAGTAGAAATTCCCGCTCTTCCCATCCAATTATCTCTAGTCGTGTGCCTTGATGGTCCTTTTTTTATGCCCATTTTATAAATTTATATGTAAGATAATATTGCGTATAAATGTATAAAATTAATATGACATTCACTTGTTTGTTATTGAATATAAACATTTGATATGCATTAATAACTTAAAAGTCTTGGAAAAGCTGAAAAACCGAGTAGATTATTCTGTTCAACACTTAGCGGACTTAACACTGTTGGATAGCGGATTTCGGTACTTTATTACATATGGCAGCAGGGTAAATGCACCCTTCTTTTTGGGGAAATGCTCCTTAAACTTTGGAAAAATGCTCCTTAGATGCGTTTGCCCGGTATAATGCAATCGGAGGTATTTACCTTCTGGTTAGCGCTTGCCGGTTGTTTTGACGGGTCTTAAGTTTCTTCAAGATTGTATAGCGGAGCTTCGCTCTGCAATCTGCAAGGTAGTTTTGACGGGTTTAAATTTCATTTTGACGAGCCTTAATTTCATTTTGAAGATTCTTAATTTTGTTTTGACGACTCTTAAATTCAGAAAATTAAAACCCGGCAACACTATACAATCTTGAAGAAACTGAAGACCCGTCAAAACACCCGGCAAGCGCTAACCAGAAGGTTAATACCTTCGATTGCATTATACCGGGCAAACGCATCTAAGGAGCATTTTTTCAAAGTTTAAGGAGCATTTTTCCAAAGTTTAAGGAGCATTTCCCCAAAAAGATGGGTGCATTTACCCTTTGCCATTACATATACACACGCCAGATTCAAGTCAAAGCACCTCTGTGCCTCCACAAGCGCCTATAGCGCCGGCACCGATGATCTCCGTTGATCATCGTGGTACTGATTGTAAACTGGTGTGACGACATTGACTTCAGCGTTGGTTCACTATCGGTACGAATCGTTGATGTTGTTGGATGTTGCGCTGAGAGGGAAAGCACCATAGAATACTCCCTTCGATAGATTGGTTGTGCAACCGGTCTTCTTCTACTGCGACGACACAATGATTTTAAAACAACTGGGTTGGACATACTGACAGACGTTCACACAGTTGTGCCAGGTATCACAGGACGATACCTGTTTTCATAACAGGACTGGACAGGACATCACTATGGACGTTTAACATGCTTTAGTGACGGGACTAATTAACTGCTAATTGAACTTAGCTGGACTGGCTTGTGGATCCCGAATGTTGCAAATCATGACCCAGTTTCCATGTCATCGGCGGAAGTTTGTCCTCCTTCACGATAACCATTGTGCCAACGGAGATGTTATCCCGATGACGTGCGGTTGTTTAGATCAGACAGATAATGACTGGACCATTTCTTCCACACCTTCTGCATGCAGTCTTGGGTTCTTTGCCACAGTGAAAGGCAATTCTCTGGTATAGACTGTTCCAGAAAGTATAAGCACACTTTCAAAATAACAAAAAAGTCATGTTTTTTAGTTTTAATAATTTTATTTGGCAAATCATATTTGTATTTGTGTTTTATATGATATTTTACTCTCGTTTAATCAAAATATTTAATCATAGCCAAGACTCCTAACTTTTTCTCGAACATGACCCATTAGCTTTTGACTACTTTTGGCCAATCTTTTTTAAATTTTTGGATATTGTCCGCTGGTTTTATGAATTTTCGAAGCTTTGCTTTGGTTAAAGCCCAAAAAGTCTCGATTGGCCGTGCCTCCGGGCAGTTCGGCGGATTCATGTCTTTCGGCACGAAACATACATTTTGACTTTTGTACCATTCTAAAGTGTCCTTTGCATAATGACATGACGCCAAATCAGGCCAAAACACTACTTGACCTTCGTGCTGCCTGATCATCGGCAATAATCGCTTCTGGAGACATTCCTTAACGTATTTCTGAGTGTTCATCGTCTCCGTTGTGATGTACGGACTAGATGTTTTACCACACTCACATATTGCCTGCCAAACCATAACCTTCTTACCGAACTTTTCGGTAAAAATTGCCTTCTCCGTTTCGGGGATATCTTTGTCTTTTCTAACAGTATAGAATTGTGGTCCGGGAAGCGTTTTGTAATCTAGTTTCACATACGTTTCATCGTCCATTATTATACACCCAGAATTTCTACACAATAACGAATCGTAGAGTTTGCGGGCCCGTAGTTTCACGGACGCGGCCTGTTTTGGGTTCCTTTTGTGTTTTTTCTGCTTCCGGTATGTTTTTAGCCCAAGTCTTTCTTTGGCACGCATGACGTTACTCGACGAGGTCCCTAGTTTTTTCGCAACATCCCGAACGGAAGTCGCTGGTTTTCGCTTGTAGGCATCCCTGATCTTTTTATCGATATCCGGACTAACAGAACCGGATTTCCGACCACTCTTCGGCGCATCTTCAAACGTACACTGTTCTCTACATTTTCGAATCGCAGATCGTACCGCTCCGACGCTTACACCCTCTTCTTTGGCCAATTTTCTCAAGGAGAGTCCGCTAACAGTGCACCATTTGTGCACGATACTTTTTCGTTGTTCCGGAGTAAGACCGCGCATTTTGATAGGTAACACAAAACTGAGCACTTTTTTGATGTATGTTATTTAGAAATGTGCAAACAAAAGGATACAGCCAAAACATGTTGAGATATTTCATTATATTCAAAGTGACCATTAAAATAAGGTGTGCTTATACTTTCTGGAACAGCCGTTATGTGACTGAGGTCTGGCTTTTGTACAGCTGTTAGTGGTCTTGAACCAGGTGTCAACGCTTTAAAATTCGTTGGGTCGTTGCTGATGTTGGCGTTAACGGACGAGAATTAAGAATTGGTTCCACTTGAAGTGAATCTTGGAGGATTTAACGGCTGCATCCCAAAGAACGACCGACTGCTGGAACTGTTGGTTATAGAATAGTTGGTGTAGCTTGTCTAGTTGGCGTCTGGCACTGACGAAGTTGAGGGCGTTGTCACACATCACCAGATTTGGCTTTCCGCGGCGTGCGATGATCCACTTGAAAGCTACAAGGGAGGATTCGCTTGTCAAATCTCCCACCAGCTCTAGATGAACAGCCTACGTAACCTAGCTGACGGACATTGCGACGAAATGTTTATGCGGAGTTGTTCGCCGATTGCTGTGGGTTACTCGAAAGGGTCCGCAATAATCTACACTAACATTGAGAAACGACGGTGCGGGGATTACCTGTTCCGAATGTAGGT
The DNA here is from genome assembly GCA_024533555.2 of Aedes koreicus. Classification (NCBI taxonomy): domain Eukaryota; kingdom Metazoa; phylum Arthropoda; class Insecta; order Diptera; family Culicidae; genus Aedes; species Aedes koreicus. Next base: position 79,890 of record JAHHFK020003156.1, on the reverse strand, counting down.
CTGCCATCAGCTGATCCACGACCTTCGGTCTACATCGGAAGCACGGCACGCATTCGTTGAGTACGGTGTAGGCTAATCTTCTGATTTGCGCGGGCCAGTACTTCTGATCAGAAGCTGTTGACCAGCGTGGAATAACTTCTAATGGTAATGCCTTTCAATCAATTTGCTCAGAGGATGATGATTGCTGAGGATCGTTGGATGCTTATGACTCGCTGCAATAGATGCCTGGGATAGCCAGCCACCTACGTACAACATACTGTTGACGAGAATTGGTTGCTGGAGTGCATAAATCTTCTCTGAAAACGATTCCCTCTGTGACAAACGAACTAGCGATGATAGAATTTCTTGATCTGCAGCGTGACTGAGACATCCCTTGTGTTTTTCGGTGGAGGCTGTTGTATATGAAGCCACGAATCCATGCAACTTTACGGACCAGCATCGACAGAGAGGAATGAAGCGAGAATTCGCTATGCTGCTTGGAGTGTGCTAAAATGGCAAATACAAGCAAAGATCTTCAAGCAATGATGGCTCGAAAGTTTTCCCGGGACTTTCCACCGGCCTGGTGCTGCAGTCTCAATGCAGCCATGATGGACCTTCATACTAAATTGTACTGCACTGCAACAGAGTCGGTATCATTCCACGCGAAATTATGTCAGCTGGATTCTCTAAGCCAGCAACATGACTCTACTCAAAACCCTGCGTACCCAAGTAACATTGCCAAAACCATCCTGCTTTATTAAGTTTTATTAAGGTTTTATCAAAGCCACTAGAAATCAATTTGGTTTTATTATGACACCAAGAAGTGCCAATAATGAAACCTAGTCCCTTTTAGTCAGGTTTATGAGAACCTACACAGCTTGTTTACAATGATCTTAAAACCTTGTTTCTCAACTTCCTTTTACTCCTATCAAAGGTTTTATTTCGACTTTATGAACTCGTAAAATGCTGTATTGAAATGCCGTTTTAGGACTCATTGATTTTATCTTATGATGGTCAGTTGAAAAAGCATTTTGCCTCCAGTAAATATGAACCGGAAAATTGGCATTGAAGAAAGTCGCCATAAAACCAAATAGGTTTATAACAGTCATTGGGGAGAAAAATTGGATTTATGGCAAAACTGTGATTTTATTCCAATCGCTATATTGAAATATAAGAAATAATTGAAGTGTGGAAAAATAAATGCATCAAATTTTCAATGGTTTTCAAATAAACCTGTAGATCAGAGACTAATTCCGGCATTCTTTTAATCATCTCATCCAATTTCAAGCACTTTTCAGGAAATTCATGATTAATGTATCAAATATATTTGTTTTAATTTGATTTATGTTGTTGTAAATTCGCATAATTTTTGGCTCTTATCGTGGCAATATTCACCATCAAAGTAATTGCGCATATAATTCGGAGCATAATACGCTGTAGAGAACACAATTTGTATTAGATATTTTGCTATCAAACAAAGTTTCCCACAACACTAGACCTTTTTTTTTGACTGCTAAATGAATCAGAATATCAGAGAATCGAAAACAACAGAGAAAGCAGAACAACAAAAACCATCCTCGATTTCACAGTGAAGTTTGACAGCTGTGGCCATTTAGCCACATTCTGGTTTTAATGGCCGCCAATAGGTTTTATGAAGGTTCTCAAGTGGTCATAACATCTTTCACTAGAACATTTTCAAAATCCTTATGTTCTTATTAAGGTTTTATCCACTTGTTTTCACAACCGTCTATAGAGTGGGCCATTTTGTACAAATTTCGGCTTTAAAGAAGCATAGAGGAGGTGTTGGTAGACAAAAATGTTTTGAATGTAGTTTTATCAACAAAGCCGGAGGAGTGCTATACGGCTGGAATAAAACAAAAATAGTTACTTGGGTAATGTGCTGAATCTCGGACACGAACATGTTAAGTTCGGTAAGTGTTTAACATTTTTGGGCTTTCGAGCCGGATATGAACTAGTGACTTTAGCATCACAGGAACGCCGTCCAAATGAAGACTGTACATCAACAACAAATTTCGGTGAGATCTCTCTGATTATAACTAAATACGTGCCATCCTCAAAACAATAAGATTTGATGATGGAAGTGTATGCACAGTACCTATACCCATTTGATGTTCGTACTGTGTCTATGCGGGGCTTGTTGTAAGTGAAAGTGACCTCGGAATGGACGTGAGTAACCAGGCATTCTGAAATGGGTCACTGGAACTCAACAGAGCTATCACCTTCCAACTCCCGGGCTAAAAATGTTTGTCGAGTCAACAGTTCGTTTAACTGCAAACATTTTTCTTCCATAAAAACACTGCCGGACGGTTGGCGTTGGATTGTATATACACACACATATATACACACAGCTCAAGATCCCCCCCCCCCTCTTAAAGGTCTTGTGTGTATGTATGTATGTAAGGTAGCCACCATCCCTTCTAAGACCTTGTCATGTATGCAGCTCCACTTAATAGCAAGATCAAATTGAGTTACCGATTTGCATTCACGGCCAAAAACGGTGGGGCGGACCCGTAAGCAGAGACACTTACGCGAAACCCGCGGGAACATGAGATTCTCCTTCCAACGATACGATCCAACAAATCGAATAACCCAATTCGCAATACTCATTAAGGTTTCTACGGGATGGCTTGTTAAGAAGGGCGCGTCACTCTCACTGAAATTGTTGGAGTAGAATTCACAGCACCACAATCGAATCAGTAGGATAAAGAAAATGATACTGTTTGTTCCCTCCTAGACGCCGGTTGTCATACCACTCCATTGTCCAATTCCAGCTTGAGTGATACCCTGATGCTCCCTTCCTTCCCAATATATATTTAATGTCATATAGTAATGTATAAAATATAGTGAATTAATATTATAATTATAATAAATATAGCGAATGAATATTATAATGACAAATAATATAATGAATGAATATAAGAATGATAATAACAATTCCATTTGTGGACCTGAAAGTTTAGACAATGTAGCTGCGAGAAAAAAAATTGATTTAAAATTATCTCATCAAACTTAGAATATCCATGGATAATCTGAAATTATATAGCAATACAATAGTAAACCTAAAATTTCGATGTGCTGTTCCGTTTCCTTGCAATAATTTATGTAGTGAGTCTCATCTGAAATAGCGATTTTAATGAAATGAATTTAAATGCAATTATGTCACATCATTTAATATCACAACATAAAATAATAAACTGACGTTCAAATATAAATTAATAATACCAGCAAGCCAGTAAACTATAGTAGAATACATATATCCGTAACTAATCTGACCATCCACTCATCGAAAGACTGTTGCAGTTTCTATTGAAATAAGATCTACTAAGATTAGAATTTGTTTTCACAATAATAGTCAGAGAACATAATAAGCGTAGGTACAAGATATATATGACATCTACTGGTATGTTACTGAAAATAAAAATTAGATGTGTATTAATTTCATAATAATATTGGAAAAACTGAAGACAGCTAATAATAAGGCGAAATAAATTTCAGATGAGTATGAATCTAAAAACTGAATCTTAATAAAACTAAAATAAAAAATTAGGAAATTGAATTTTTCTATAGCTCTTGTACACCCATAAATGATTCCTCATGTCTGTGAAATAGGAAATGAATGATTGTAAACTGTTAGGTTTTGAATTAATATATATTTCTGATGAAGAAGGAAAGTGCTGTTTTAAGTAGAATTTTTCGAATATGATCCTTTCTAAAAAAAAAAAACATTAAAAACCTTCCCATCTTTTCAAATACATAACGTAGGTTAGATGAGCTATAACTGACAAGGATGCATAAATGCGAAGCTGAAAATGACTTATAAAAAAGCATACAAAATGTAGTGAATGGATGTTATAATATAAAACGATAATTATTTCATTTGTATTTACGTGTCTGCAGATTGTGGTCCTGCTGCAATTGTATACGGACCCGCACATCCACCATGAACCTGAAAGCTTAGATAATGTATCAAGGCCACCAGAAAAAAAAAATTGATTTTAAATTATTTTACAAAACTTGGGATATCCATGGATGATCTGAAATTGTATAGCATATAAAGAATAATGAACCTAAAATTTCGATGTGCTACTCTGCTAATAAATGTGATATAACCACAATGGAACTGACTCTTAGCTTCGGGTCATGATCCCTACTGAGCCCTTGCGGCACGTCAAGCCGGCCAGTTCAGCGCAAGGGAAGAAAGGAGGGGGAAGGTCTTTCATACAAAAGACATACATACAAATTTCAGCAGAACTCGAGAACTATTCCAGCAAATCAATCCACATTTGGCATGTGGGGGTTTTAAGAGGCAGGATTTCTATATATATATATAAAATGAATTTCTGTCTGTCTGTTTGTCTGACCCTTATAGACTCGGTAGCTAGAGAACCAATCGGTGTGAACGGGTTCAGCTAGTCATACACACTTAGAAATAATGAATTTTACACGAGACGTAATTCATGTTTGTAAAAAATCGGGGAACGTAAAGAAGAATTTCGTGTAAAATTATGTCACCTGAAACTGACAAATACGCAATTCGACGAAAGATGCGTTTGAATGAATTTATTTTCTCATATCTTTCAACTCATTCTTATGTACTTAACGACGCTTGCACCTGTCGGTCTCAGGAGACAGAAATTTACATGACATTTTGGTTGTGTAGATAAAATTTCAACACAAAGTTGTAAGATTTTTTCTGAAAAGCAATAGATTATTTTATTTGGCGTGCTTTTGTTAAATTATGATAATATCACTAAACAAACATATTCAAATATACTCCTATACTGTTTTAAGTGCATACCAGTCTTATATGGAAAAATAGTTGAATTTAAAAATTCGAATGTAAACGTTTTGTTGAAATGCTGAAAGATCAATTGAGCCATTAAACCTTGTCATGCTGCTCCTTGCTCTGAAGATAAATGCTTTTGGAATACAAAAATGATTACCAAGCATGCTGAAATTATCATTAATATGAGAATGGAAAACATACAATGTTATTTCCAGATACGCGATCTTCAGTCATATCCTCTCACTTCACTATTGTCAAATTGACAAAATTGCCCAGGTTATGCCAACCAGCGTCTTCATGCTTCAGCTGGCAGTCTTTTGAGATCATATGATTGGTGGAGGCGTGAGATAAAACCTGTGATGACCGGAGTTGTGTCACATCCTCTTTTCAGGTTGTCAACTCTTCACTTGGAGCCCAAATATCATTCTGGTAATCTTAAAAAAAAAAAAAAAATTAAATCATTCACCACCGGTCTGATATTAGAAGTTTTCATCATATCGAACGAGCCATCCTTCAATTGCATTATAACTGACCGCGAGCATTTGAGCAGAATCGATGACTCGAAGGATGCACAAAAGCGTTGATGATTCCGTCTTAATACTTATAATCAGAACACACGTTTTTCACCACCACCAGATTTGAAACCAGACTCTGATAAATCACAGTGTGATTTTTGAGAGAATAAAATTTGCCATCTTTTTAAGTCTGCTTGTTCCGATAACGGTTTGTCTTTGACTTTATCGTTCAATTAATGAGTTTCGAATGCCGCTTGCTCTTTTTTTTCGAGACAAATCAGTGCATCCGTCAAGACTTAAGCTCACCTGGGGATTCCCATATCGATCCGGTCAACGCTCTCCTTTACCGGCTTAAAACCACACTAGAAGACATAATCGCATTTATTAAGGCTGCTTATAATCAATGCCACAAGTCAAAGAGCAGATAGAAGGAAAACGCCACACGCCGAAAGTGAAAATCATAAAATTATACACTCGAACCAGCCGGCTTATCTTAATTACTACCACTCATCGTCGTCGTCGTCGTCATCGTCGTTGAAGTTTCCTTGTACCGGCAATGTCAACATCATCATCATCATGAAAAGCAGCATATGCCATTTGCCGGCCATAGTTAATCGCCGTCGATGTCGATGAAATGTTGTATAATAGGACAGAGACTAAATCCAAAATCAAACCATGCTCCTACCTAATGATGTCAGATGGCTGAAAGTAAACTTGGAGACGCGACGTCTCGCATCGCGTATTAGGAAGAAAATGATGCTTTCTGGCGAGAAGACTGCAAAGAGCAAGCGATGAACTCGTTGAATTTAGGGGTCAGAAAACGGTGGGTCGTTGTCATAAAAGGTGAACGAAGTGCAGCGTTTCATTGCAAACATGAAACTTTATTGGTTCATTGTTGCAGTCTAGCAAAAACATTTGTTTTTGCATAGATTGAATGCACATATAAGTCATTGAATGGAAGTGCACACTTAGAAATTATGAATTTTACACGAGACGTTATTCATGTTGGTAAAAAGTCGGGGAACGTAAAGAAAGATTTCGTATAAAATTATGTCTCCTGAAACTGATACATTAGCAATTCGACGAAAAATGTGTTTGATTGAATTTATTTTCTCATCTCTTTCAACTCATTCTTATGTGCTGAAGGACGCTTGCATGTGTCGGTCTCAGGGGACAGAAATTTACATGACATTTTGGTAGTGTGTGCATATATTCGTTCACTCCACTCAACTAACCCAAAATCAGCTTCCTGCGCTCTCTCACTCCCAAAGTTCTTTTTCCAAATTGTGAGTTCATTTGATTGCAACTTTGCTTTTAGAAGTTGACGCAAGACGTGACTAAAATCAAACTATGGTTTCATATCGCCCGAACCCTACACATACACAACCTTGTTTGCATAAATGTCTGTTACAAATCTGATACATCTCCATTTTGTGGATATATGTACTTAAACACTATTTATTAATAAACGCAATTTTCCTTTTTCTTTCAGGTAAGCCGCCAAACGTTATCCATCCGTCGCCTCAACAGGAGTAAATCGGTACACAAACAAGTTAAAGACTCCCGCACCAGGTAGCAAAATGAAAAATACCTTACGCAACGAGGGGCACATTTACCAAGTAACGCCACCGCCCGTATAAACTGACGCGTAGGTCAATGTCGATCAATCAAATGGTGAAATGGTAGGGTAGGAAAATCGAATAAGAAATCTATAACAAAAAAAATTAAATCAATTCACATTCGATGGCACGACGAGGCCCTTGAACCGACGGCTGACTGGTCGAAACTCCGACGGGTCAGGTCATAAAGTTGCCAATCATTGACCACAAGATTACCAGGTTCACTTTCGGATGTTTCGTGGCCCAACGGTATATTTGTAAGGCTAATTGGCTGATACATATATACGGTTCTATTTATGCGTGTAATGCTGAATGAATGGGGGGAGAAATCAAAGCACGACCAATAATAACACCTCCTAAATACCCACGTTCAATTTTCGACTATCAATCATTGTGTGTCTTTGGGTTGCATAGACAGAACACTGGCTGGTATTGAGAAGGGCACGATCTATCGATCGAAAGTATCTTGGCGGGATCGAACGTCCATCCAGCTTTTGTTTTACTTTTCGGGGGCAGTGTTTGGGTTCCATCAACATACCTCTCCGGTTTTTGTTTTCACTGCCTTAGACTACCAAAATGGAAATGACCTTTTCCGTTTGTCTGGGATTGGACCGGTTCAAGGTTAGCGATTGGAGATCTATCGATTAGCGGGAATGATGGATGGTGTGAGATTTTCGAGAGTTAAGCGATGGCATCAAAAGACGGACATAGTTACTAGCCAGTGAACTGTACGGCCAATCTATGCATTAGGAACCAGGTCCAAAATATTCGATCATTATTTAAGCGGAATGCTTAGGAGCTTAGTTCCAAAATCCCATATCAACAGTTGTTGTTGTTTTTCACGAATATGGGCGAGCGATATAATTTGAATGAAATTTTGCTGAATTTTTTGAAGTGCGGCTGTGAGTAAAAATAGTCTGACGTGATGCATGAACTAATACATTAAGTTCAGACTGTTGAGGCTATACGGGTAGCTACAGGGTATACAAATCACATTGTTCGTTAGTCCAGCATGCGAGTTCTGACGGAAAAATACATTCTGCTTAATTTTGAAATTTTAGAGCAAGGTTGTCTTCCATTAATTTGGATCATATAATTATTTTTAAATAATTTGTTCGAAAGTTTAGCATAGCTGATTATGGATTCATGGGCTGCAATATACTAAAGATTGGATTCGGAAAAAATGCGACACTATGTTTTGGGTGTAACTTTTTATCGCGTGAGTAAAAATTTATGAAATTTTGGGCAATACTAGTTTAAAGTGTAATGTTTATGTGTGCAAAATTTTATCTGTCAAAATCGATCTGTCAAGTAGTTTTCAAGATGCATTCGAAACAAGAAGAGCTACGCCAGCAAATCTTGGGCGCGGTGATCGATAATCCTGGTCAGTCGCACAGATGGATCGGCAAAAGGCTTGGAATCCACCATTCCACCGTGTCCCGCGTTGTGAAGATGTTCCAAGAGACGAAGACCATCGAGCGGCGCGCTGGAAGCGGCCGAAAACCGGAAACGGAATACTCAGAGAAGGCGCGGAAGATAAGGCAGTATTTTAAGAATAACCCGAGACGTGGCCAAAAAGGTCAATTCTAGGGGTTTTTTTTCATTAGGGCGAATCTACAATTGAGAGATTCTCTCCGGGCTCGCTCTCTTTCATTCATTACAGTGCCATTATAAAACTTTCGAGGGATTCTTTAGTACAGATCGAAACACAACAGTGCTGGCTAGCATACTCTACAAATAGTAGAATGAAAAACGTTAAGGTGATTGGTTTATGAATGAAAGAGAGCGAGCCCGGAGAGAATTTCTCGATTGTAGATTCACCCTAATGAAAAAAAAACCCTAGAATTCGTCGAAGTGGTTCGTCCAGCAGACCATGAAGCGGGCTATGCTACGTGTTTTTAAGGTCAGGATTGCGTGCGCGGAAGCTGTATCGTGAGTGGCTGGTCAAGCCAGGCTGTCTCGTCATGGACGACGAGACATATATCAAGGCGGACACCAAACAAATCCCCGGCTTCGAGTTTTTTGTCGGTACGTCCCGCATGGAGGTTCCGGAAAAGTTCGAGAAGAAAAAGATGGACAAATTCGCGAAGAAGTACCTGTTGTGGCAGGCGATTTGCGAGTGCGAACGGTACAGCAAGCCGTTCGTTACAACCGGCACCATAAACGGGCAGATTTATCGAGAGGAATACTTGCAGAAGCGCTTGCTGCCCTTCCTCCGCTCTCACCGTGGTCCCACGCTGTTCTGGCCGGATCTCGCTTCGTGCCATTACGCTAAGACTGTAATGGATTGGTACGAAGCGAAGGGTGTTAATGTGGTCCCGAAGGAGGTGAACCCGCCAAATACACCAGAACTTCGTCCGATCGAAAAGTTTTGAGCGATAATGAAGAAGAAGTTGAAGAAATGCGGAAAAACATTCAAAACCGATGAAGCTTTGAAGAAAAACTGGGAGAAATTGTGTAAGGAAGATGGACAAAACCTCGCCCTAGATCTCATGAGCAGTGTTAAGAGAAATGTACGAGCATTCAGCTTGAGGGAAGAGATTCACTAAATAAATTATGCCAAAACATAGCTAATATATAGTTATTTAATCCCTAAAAATTTGAAAAGTATCCGATTTAAAATGTATTTTTGGTTATCCTTTTTGTGTGTCTCATTTTTTCCGAGTCCAGTCTTTAGATTGATTGAGCTGGCACCCCAAGCATGATTTTGATGATTTTCATTCAGGCCGTTTTACCCAGTTTTTTCGTACTTTTTGTGTAAAGGAAGCCATTATTTCGTCACCTTCCGAAACGGGAGTTAATCAGTTGTACTGGCTGGATTTATTGAAAATCGTAACCCACATGTTAATGTTTACCCGTGTCATAACACATACTTGTGCAATATGGATCACGAAGCAGGAATGTACATCACCTTGCGAACGTCCTTCACACGACTCCGATAACGCACCTGAATAGTCTTTTGGGATAATGAAAGTGGCATACATACGACCACGCATTACTCGAGAACGGATCGTCCGATTTGCACTATTTATTTTTTTTTCTCATCTCTGCCCAATTTTTTACTAAAAAATATAAAGAAATTTTTTATTGAAGATTGAAAAAATCGGAAAATCGTGTCTCCACATATTTTGTATGGGCATTTTTTATTCATTTTTGTTACACAGTTAGCCATGATGTTACTCCCGGAAGTTGCTAGGCATGATCAATAACGCAACGTTAGTTCTATACCTACTCTTAAATAAAACCATCGTTCATTAAACCTTCCCTTATTTTCTCAATACGTTGGTGACGAGCGGGAATAAGAACTGAAGATGAATACCGTCAAGCTTCCGGAATACAATGTTGGAGATTCCTGGTCATTGCACGTAGAGCGTTTGAAAAGATTTCTCATGGCTTTTCTACTAACGGCGGTTCCATGGAAACCTACCAAATCATCAAGAATTCCGTTCCAGTTTTCCAGTTCTTGCTCGAAACAAGAAATTGACTGAACTGTTTGGTTTGTTGAAGCAGTGATTTAAGGTCTGTATCCACATTAATCCGGACTCCTTCAAATCATTGTAACTTTTGAAATATTGCACGTAGGAATGAAAAATTTCACTGTGGTATAGCTGAGAGTCTATGATGAAAAAGACTATGATTGATGTTTACATTTTTTGTCTAGTATTCAAGATGGCGACGAAAGAAAAACAAGTGCGTGAGCGAATTTTGTACGGGCGTACGGCAAATCCTGACTTGTCAATACGGGACCTTGCAAAAACATTGGATTTGCCTAAATCCACTGTTCACGATGTGCTCAAATCATTTTCGGAACGTTTGACGGTGGAGAGGAAACCGAGAAGTGACAAAAACATTGGACGCGCTGATCCTGTCATGGACCGAAAGATGAAAAGGATATTAACGAAAAACCCAAATCTGTCCATTCAAACGGTGGTTCGAAAAATAGGGATGTCGCCTGGTTTTGTCCAAAAATCAAAACAACGTTTGGGACTTAAGTCGTATAAAGTAAAAACAGTTCCAAATCGCAACGACAAACAGAATTTGGCAGCAAAATCACGGGCTCGACGTTTGTACTGCGAATATATGACGAAGTTTTCATGAGTTGTTGTGGACGATGAAACTTATGTCCTGGAGGATCACAAGCAGCTTCTAGCGCTGGCTTTTTATTCTTTTATGGCCAGAAATGCTACAGCTGAGCATTCCAGAACGAAGAAGGCATCGAAATTTCCCAAAAAATACCTTGTGTGGCAAGCAATTTGCACGTGTGGCAAAAAGATTAAATCTTTCGTCACTACAGGCACAATCAACAAGGAGATCTATCAGAAAGAGTGTCTGCAGAAGCAATTGCTACCCTTCATCAAAAGTCACAAAGAAAAACCTTTGTTCTGGCCCGATTTGGCATCATGCCACTATGCTAAAACTGTGATGGAGTGGTACCAAGCAAATCAAGTGAACATTGTACCAAAAACCTCAAACCCGCCAAATTGCCCAGAGCTACGACCAATCGAGAGATATTGGGCTCTGATGAAGCGGAAGCTTTCTGGAAAGAAGCAAGGAATCAAAGACATCAAACACTTCCAGCAAATTTGAACAAAGACGGCTTCTACGATTTATGAAGAGTCTGTACAAACCCTAATGGACGGAGTTAAGCGCAAAGTTCGAAAATTTTATGCAAATACCGAATAACTATGTTTTGTTTTCACGAATTGTTAAAACACATCCCATGAATCTGAAATAAACAACTACGACGGAAATATAATGCGAAATTTATGTTTAATTCATGTTTTGAGGTGTCCGGATTATTGCGGATACAGACCTTATAATCCCATAAACATAACCTCTAGAGAAAGCAACTCAAACAAGGCAAATTTATTTTCATCTTTCCGCATTGATAAACCTGAACCAAATCATCCAAGTAGTCGAAAAGCTAGTTCGGTTCCCTCATTTGAAAACAAAACAGAACGCGCCGCAATCCACCCCGCCCGTCGTACTCCAAGAAAACCCAAAATGGATCCAAATCATCTTCGCCGCAATTAAACTTCAAACCTTGCAAAATCACCACCGCCGCCCGATCCGACCCAGTCCGAAGTGAGGTGTGCTAAGTATTTGCATTGTTTTGTTTACATTTCTCCTCGCATAATCGTTCGCCGCGCAGTCAGACTCAGACGCCGCATACCCGGTCGTGGATTGCATCATCTGTAGCTGGCGTCGTCGTCGAAGTCGTCGTTCCAAGTCGTTGCTGATGGTGATAACGATCATTACTGCCATCACCACCACTGACTGACTGGAGCAATTCAGTGATGCGCTTTTCTTCTGGCTGGCGCTTTTCAATCTTGCTGCTCTGCCAGGTAATGTAATGAGGCTTCGGTGGGTACATATTTGTTTACTTTTGCACCACCACCAACACCATCATCCTCAGCATCATCATCATCGGTGAAGATCTGTGTTATGATGTATTGAGTGCAACCGTGCTATGGTTGTTTTCATTTGGCTTTCCTCCGGGTTTTCCTCCCCTATGTACCTACAATGGGTCGGTGATGTCCGAAAGAAGCCAAGTGCCACACTTCGGGCGGGTGCTGTAATACTTGTACATAGTAACGGTAGCAAATTGTTTCGTTTCGCTATAAATTCAAGCACACACAAATCTGCGAATGAGCTGCCGAAGAGTGTGTGGATGGGGATGCTGATTTTGTGTTTTGATGTTTGATGAGTGGCCGGAAATTCACGATTCCGAATGGGAAAAAGATGTGATGAAACTGACACTTAACAACGGGTGTTACGTTGTAAGAACTTGAGAATTTATGATTATGTTTCGGTTGAGGAGATGATGGATGAATTTGTTATGATTCACTGCTTGTTTGGTAGTACAGATGAAAATGATGCTTTTGATTATTGTTGCTTTGCTTACCCGGAGGGATTAAGTACAACGTTGCGGCACTATTACTAACGAAGGGCACGTGGCGGCAAGTGAGAAAAATGGTATCTTACTAAATGTTATGGCCTATTATACATGGACTTATACCTTGTTTATATTGTGCCTTGAATTAAGTGGTAAACTAGAGTAGAGCGTCATAATCTGAATTGGATTCGTGAGTAGGGCAACATTTATTCCGCTGGCAATAATACAATAATTAGTGCCAAGACTGAATGCGCTTGTTATTTTTTTCCTGTTTTGTTTGCTCCGTTTGCCATTTATTACTATTCTTAGTTCTTGTTAAACAGATTCCGTTTTTGATCATGGTGAAGTTAGAGATGATTTTGTTTTGATAACATTACGGTGGAAACATTGATTTTACTAAAATATATTTTAGGCAGGGCTAGGATTTGATCGGAATGTTATATAAATTTCGAAGAATATGATATATTACATGCTTACGTGTATATTTATGAATTTGAATACTTTGGATTTTGAATATTTTTCCAGTCACGGAATTGTCTCGTTGGAGCCAAAGTTGCAAATATTTGCTGCAAAGAGCGATATTTATAAGGCTTATGAATAGGGAACAGAGTCAAACCTGTGCTCGATGGGTCCGGATTCACTTTCAGTGCTCATCAAACTGATACTGCTCTGGTCGCCATGACGATTGGTTACTGGGTGCTGGATGGCCCTGTCAAGTCCTCGCATCAGTTTTATGAGCCAAAATTGCTCCTGGCTTGCCTCAGGTAGAAGACAATGTCACAAACTCCTGATTGCAAACTCATCAACTTATTATTCTACCGTCAAGTATGAGCAAAAATCCAAAGTTTTATCTCCTGTTGACACAATCGCCGATCCCATCATCATTAACGTATCCTTCGAAACGGCCACCACTTCTGGGCGATAGATTTTATTCAGTTGTACCCTGAGCTAGTAAATCTTACGTTCTGTGAAAAAGAAAAAAAAATACCCATCCTACTGTCAGAACAAGAAACAAACTATCATGAACTTTTTTTTCATTCTTTTGCTTCCACAATAATATCAATAATTGTGCACGTAATTGTGATGACCAAAACATTGTCATGTTCTATCACGACGATAAAATCGATGAGATTCCGAAGGAAATCTCTATCCTCGTTTCCTTGCCCGATGAGATTTTAAAATGTATTTTGATAAATATCGTGTAAGATTTCTCATTGGAAACGACATCGACCAGCCTTCACCCTTCAAACACCTCTTGGTTGGCTTTACTTTTGTCCATTTTTAATTTGTTTGTATACTGAATTTACGGTCGCTAAGGATGAATGCCGTACTTGCTAGATGAGGCCGAGGGCATATGGCTTCGCAAACAAAATTTCTCACTAGATCTTCTATGCTCCCTTGTACTCTTTCTTGCCATTAGTAGCAATCAACATGTCTTCTACGTAAGTAGAGGGTCAGCCCATCGTTAGTTCTGTCAAAAAGGCAACTGTCAGTTTCTGTAGTTTCATGCCCCAACTGCTTCAAACCGTCGGTGATGGTAACATATTCTTTCTTCTAGCTTCAGGCCATGCAAGCTCGGTCGAGGGGTGATTGTCTCAAATTTCTCGGGTGTTTTACACTTTCAAGTTCTTGCTCCACTTGGTTTAACCATCTAGCTCGCTGTACATCTTTGCATCTTATTCCGGCTGGATTTCAGACAACATAATTTTTGCGGGATTGATGTGTGGTGTACTTACAACAAGACCCGCTCATTAGTTGCTTTCCGTTCTAGCGACTTTCAGAATACTGTGTCCACCATAGAGTTGCGTCAGCTCGTTTTTCATTGTTAAATCCAAACGCCATTTTCACAGATGGATTGGTTATAGATATAAGGATTGTGTCGAAAACAAACATCTGTTTTTTCATAGCATGAAATAAAAAATCACCAAAACAATAACATAAAAACAACTGTATCATTTAATTCAAGTTTTGCTCTTTTCGTTTGAAAAAACAAAAACAAAAAGGAATGAAAGCAACTTCATTTTCATTTTCATATTTTGGATTTGCATCCAGTCATGAGAATTTGGCCGTTAGTTTTGTCACATTTTATGAAAGCCGCAGACCAGTTCTTTTTGAGCTCTTCGATAGTCTTACAACTTTTCTTTAAGTTGCGCTTGACGATAGCCCCGTAGCTTCCAAGTGGACAAAGCTGTGGAAAAATGGCAAGAATTGATGTTTTTTGCAACGAAATCTACTCTATTTTCTTGCATCTGTTGTACTGTGATCTTGGCGTATTGGGCTGACGGCAAATCAGCCCAAAACAAAGAAGCGCCTTATGCTGCTTGCATAATGGAAGCATTATTTTCTGCAAACACTCAGTTTTACAAACTTCGGCGTTGATCGTACCTTTAGTGTACCGAATCGATGACTTGGAGCTGCAGGAACAAATTGCCTGCCATACGAGAACCTTCTGGCCAATTTTTTCCACCTCGAACGACTTTTTGGAGATGCTCACATCCGCCGTTGACCTTGGTGTGAAATTGCGGTCCTGGAAGCGTTATGGAGTCCGTTCCGTCATCGATCAAAATGCAGGCAGACGGTCGTTGCAAAAGTTAGCTGTATAACTTTCTGGCTCTGGTTTTCGCCCTAGATTTTTGCTCCGCATTTTGTTTTGCTATTTTCTGCTATTTATACATCTTAAGGTTGTTATGCTTTACGATTCTGTCCACCAATCCGACGGAGGTACCAGCCTTTTTGGCCAAATCACGAATTGACATCGATCTATTCTGAAGGATGAGGTTGACTACCTTCCAATCCAATTTTGATTTTCTTCCTTTTCTTGGCAGCTCCTCGAACGAGTTTTTATTTTACGCTGTCATGATGCATTCCGAAACGTTGCGCTATTTTGTTCATCGAGACATCCTTCTCACGAATCCACGTGTCCACATTCTTTTCGATTCGTGGCATCTCGAAAATGATCACTGTTTACCAAAAGTTCAGGAGCTGATCAAGTTGCTGACAGATGAACGCATTGAATGTAGGTAGGCTCAGACCGATAGTCTTCTTACGCGTGTATGTGTGAACATATCATAAGTGTTGCCAGTGTATTTTCGATCCAATCTTTAAGCACATGTGATGATGATGATGATGATGTGAAGTACCATCTAATGTAGCAAGGCAACTGCCTATAGCACTGAACTGTTTTAAGTAAACGATTTGATCAAGGTTGTACTGTGGTAAATGTTTCATCATGTTCCTACATGAAGGGCCAAAAACGTATTGTGGGCGCGTAAGCAGATACACTTACGCGCAACTTAAAGCGACAGGGGTCTAGAGAGAATCTCTTTTCAGGAACAAGTTCGCAGAAACCACGCAAAAAACCGAGCCCTCGCCTAGTACAAAGTCACACTAGATGGTGAGAAGGCCCGCCCCTTATTCACGAAATGTTAATAACAGGCAGTCCCACTCTTCCTATAAAAATTGCTTCAATCGGGTGCTCTTATGGTCCCTCCCTTTATCCTAACATATGGTGTTATATAAATATATGAAAAAATCAGAGATATTAATATGATTTTTTTACCTTGATTTCGAAATCATTTTACCGTGAAGCTTGTGTTAGAAAATTGAGCTGAAAGTAAAATTGGTTAGAGTTATATACTGTTCTTTACGTATTGCTTCAATATCCAGCTATAGGGTTCAGGTTGTCATCTAGCTGTTTCTGCTTTTGTAGAGCAGACTCACGATGTGTCAAATTGTATTGCTGGCGGTCAGGGGATAGGGAAGAGAACAAAAGAAAGGAGAGAAGCACTAGTAATTGGTAACATGCCATGCGCTTGTGAGATTTTCATGGTGATATTCTCACAAAGGATTTTCCGAATGTTCGATGGATGCATATGAGAGATCATTCCCGATGAGTTTCCACTCGTTTACTCAAGTCCGTCACGTTTAGTTATAGAAGACAAGACACATTTTACCACGTGCTATATTTGGAATATTAGGGCAATGATCCCCCATCGCATTTTCAAGTGATCATTTCAAGCTGCCCATTTGGTCTAGGCACTTTTGAATCTGCCGCCACCAAGTCGAGAGAACGTGCCCATACCTCTTTCTGAACCAAAGGGCAGGGATACAATCCTTATGCACATGTCGTTCCATAACTCCAAGTGCTTGAAAGTCCTCTTGGAGCATTGCCCATGTCTCATGGCCGTAGACAACTACCGGTTTTATCAGCGTCTTGTACATGGTACATTTAGTACAGGGATGAAGTTCTTCAGAGCTCAGGTTCTTGTGGAGTTTATAGTAAGCACGACTTCTGGCAATAATGCGTCTCCGAATATCTCTGCTCCAGTTGTTGTCTGATGTTACCAATGATTCAAGGAACAACAATTACTCCTCCACGTCGAATCTCCATTGATAAAAAGTACACAGATAAAAAGAAACATTAAAATTTCTGCGTGATCTAATGCACACGAAGGGAATGCTAGATTTGGCAGAAAATAATGGGATATTTCATGTAAATTTAAGCCAAATAACGCCTGAATCTAGAGGTTTGTATGAAAGATTGCAAACATTGTTGTATGACGCATGAAAGATTGCAAACAATTTCGTTGTTTACGCCTCCTTTGGCTTAGAATTAAACGGGGGGAAATTTTACACGCTTGTTAATATTAATTATTTTTTCTGTGTACCTCGTCGTATTCGGTGCACGATTGGCGGCTGCAACCCGTAGGAAACAAGGCAAGAGTGGTATTCCGCAACAAATCCTGAAATTCCACCGACAGCCGGCTGGTTTGCCGTCGGGGGGGTTTAAAGTAACAATGCTCCAGACGGAATTTTCGTGTAGGGTAGCCTGTTTTTCATCTTTCGCTCGTCTTTCTCGAGATCTCGGATTTTTGGTATTTAAACGATATTTTCTGTACAAAACATGATACTTTCAGTGCATAGTGCAAAATATCGGCGATGAAAAGTAAATTGAAATAATAATTCTTTTTGTATAAAAAGCCATATGACACAGTTATGTTGTCATGGCCAGTGCAGTTCTCGCCCTATATGGCTTTTGATAAAACCCATATTAGCTGATAAAATTCGCTACGCTAATTCTACACTTTTTACAATCATATTTTGACAAAGCCGCATGACTGGACAGTGAAAAGGCTATTTTTCCCATCTGTATCCACAAAGCGTTTTATTGAATAAACGAAGCCATGCAACTATATGTTCATCATCAAAATAATTAACTCTGCGATTTACGCCATATTGATTGTTGACAAAGTGAAAGGCGTAATTTAAATCAAAACATAAACTTGGCGTACAGTAAAAGGCGATACTGACAAAAAATCAAAACAACGGTGAAAAGTAAGAGGCGATACTGACAAAATAATCAAAACAATGGCGAAAAGTGGAAGGCGATGTCAAAAATAGGCGAATAGTATAGGGTGATACTTTTATTTGCAGTATTTGGGGGGCCAACATTGAAAATAGCATAATCAAACATACTTGACAGGCGAATATTAAAAATGTGAAAATTTCAATAAAAAACGAACGAATTTCCATCAGTATTGTATATGAATCAGAAGCTAGCTTGGTTCTCTGTCTGTATGCTAGATTTTATTTGAATTCATAGATTAATTTGTAAATTACGATTTGAAATTCGTCTTGCAATATTACAATCATCAATTCCCGTTTGTTTACATTCTGCATGTTCGCCCTAATTGCTCCGGAAATGCAGTATTTGTAGTGGACAAACATGCAACACATCAAGTTGCTTGGAAAAATTAAATGAATGCGTGAGATTGTGCAGTGTATTAGTTGATGAGTGTGAAAGTCCGATGACTCGCAAAAATAAACATCTCGATTTGTAATCGAGATTCGAACCGTGACCGACAGCGTGACGGCTCTTGATGTTAACCATTCAGCCACTTTAAAAAATTGAAACGAGTGGAATAAAAACTTTACAGTTTCTTCAATTGTCGAGGCACTCAGGCAAATAAATTAGTTTTCCACCAATTTGTTTTCAACCTGTCGCTCGCACTCACTTTTTTAGCTTCGTTCATTTCGCAAAACGCTTTGCGGATCAAGAATGACAAACTTGATGAGAGGGAGAGAGAACATTTGTCGGTGGAATTCCAACCGTGGCCAACAACATAGCGGCTCTCTGTGACAACCACGCATCCATTTTGAAAAGTTGATTATGTGTGAATAGTTTTCGAGTAATCTGTGTGCAGTCAGTCGCGAAACAAAATGTCAAATATAAATGTCTTTTTTTTTGGTTTTGTTGAGTTAATTTGAGGTACTTTTTAAGCTGAATAGCATTCTTTACAACCTCTTGAACGAACCTTTCTTAAACTTCAAAGTTTTCTTTAGAAGTTGATAAGAATGCTTCTAGAAGCTCAATCATTGAATGCGAACTAGAAAGTTCGGTTAATTACTTAAAAAGAATGTTGAATAGAATTCGCATCACAATCCTTCGATTAGCTGGTTAAGCCAAAAACACTCTTTTATCAGAACTTTTGGTTGCTTGGGCGATTGGTTGAGAAAATACACAATTATATAGACATCTATCACAAACAAGTTAGTTATTTAAGTACTTTTTCTTGGTTAGTTTCATTCCTTCATAGAACCAATCCACAGTTTGAATTTACAAACTAATTTGAAGTATCAACAACAGTGTTCTTTCGTAGATTTCCCGAAACGGGGTAGAAAACCCAGTCCCGCTGTGTAGGGTTATACTGTAGTAAATGATTCAGACAGACTGACTTTTTCAAGCGTCATCCATCAGCATCAGTTCGAGATGTGGCGAAAAAGCTAAGTACTTCGACGACTAATGTTATGCGTACCAAGAAGAGAATGGGCCTGCAGACTCGTTAGAAGCACACAGCTCGAAAAAGTTGTGTGAATTTCTGTTCAATTTCAGGCACATAAATGAAGCGTCACAAAACTTACAAATTAACATTATGAATCGTGTAAACTTCTGGGAAATTCCATACATTGTCGATAATGTTGTATGCAAAATCGAGTCTTTGATAGAACTATTTCATGCAAGTTTCTGCTTTGTGTGGCATGAAATACAATCTTACATGCTCTGATATTTACATCACAATGAAAATTCAGATTTTTTTTCTGTGCAGAAACAGCCAAAACGAAGCACCAAACAGGCTGAATCTGTGAAACCGAGGGCTCGAAAGCTGTACGACAAACTGCTGACCAAAAATCGGGCTGTGTCATTAGAGATGATGAAACCTACATAAAACTCGATTATAAAACTCTGCCGGGACCACAGTTTCATACCTCGCCGAAGAGAAAGGATGTTCCTGGATCAGTGAAAGCCATTTACACCGAAAACTTCGGCAGGAAGGTAATGGTGTGGCAGGCCATATACGGATGTGGAAAAATATCTCGTCCATTAAAAACGTTAGACACAATGAATGGTCAAATCTACGTAAAGGAGTGTCTGCAAAAACGGTTGCTAAAATTGCTGATACTTCTCTATCTTGTTAAATGCTCTACAGTGGCTATCGGTGATGCAAAAAATTGGGTATTTGACAATGGTGTTCATTTTGAAAGAAATGAACGGTTTGCTGCCTCAAAAATCAGAACATAATGTTGTTTGTACGGAGTTTCACAAAATCCTTTGTTTTATAATGGCTACATTTTAATGTTTTCAATTCGATGGCTATATACATCAAAAGTGCACTAACACTAACAGATTTCAAAAGACGTTTCACTCGTCAAACCTGCCTTTTGAACAGCTACTCTGTTAACTTTTTACTCATGACTAATTCTGTATCTTGATGTTACTACAATGGTTATTACATCGGATATTTTGTATGGTTTATTGTCAAATGTATAATAATTGTCATGGTACTGTAAATGTCAAATTGTCATGTCAGTGACACACAGAAAAATGGTTGCTGAAAAATCATTCAAAGTCAGATTGTTTTCAAATTTTCAGGGAATAAACTACAACATTATTGATTAGGTTTCTACTTTAATGGTTTATTGCATCTCCTCTCCTTGACCGGATGCTCACACTTTGCCCTTATCACCACTCATAAGGTTTTGGGTACTAGTGGAAAAGACTTCTTTTGATACTTCTACCCACTGTTTCTTCTAAGCCAGGTCGTTCTCGAATATTTTAGGTGTTTTACGAAGTTTGGCCCAAAACTCCTCAATCAGACGACGTTCCGTCGAGTTCGTTGGGTTGAAGTCTTTTGCTACAAAAAACAACATGTGTTATCTCTGTACCAGTCTACCACCGGTCGCGCGTAGTGGCAGGATGTCAAATCCGGACAAAATATTCGCCTCCGTGAGACCTCAGGAAGGGCAGCAGGTGTTTCTGAAGGTAGATTTTTCCATACATGGTACCTGTCGTGATGGCTGGCTCATCTCCCCACACCCACTCCACCCCACTAAGAAATGTATGGCGAATTTGTCCGCCTTCTTCTTCCTTACCTCCTCAGGATAGGGCAACGTATAACTCCTGCCCCGGCAATTGCTTTGTATCCGCCTTGATGTAACCCAAGCAACACAAAATCGTCAAAATTAGTAACAGCAACTTGATTGTTACTTAATTGAGTCACATTGAAGTTACTTCAACCGACAACAAGTGTGCTGCTAGGGAAGCCTCGTCGTCTATCGCGACGAGCCTCGGTTTCGTCAGCCGCTCTCGGTACAGTTTCCTGGAGCGGGTTTTGGCGTACCGTTCCGGTTTGGTGCCATTCTGACCTTGTATACGTGGCGAACCAGCCCAGGAGGCTGAAAGCCACTATAATAAAGATATTAAAAAAAAAAACCTTGTATACGTGGAGGCCGGCACGTTTCATCGTTGTTTTGACAAACCTTTTTCATCATTGCGGATCGAAAGGTTCGATCGAGGTTTTCCGATCCATATGTTGGACACAGTCGATTTTTTTTGGCGGATCTGCACTGGTTTCCATGCCATCTATATAACCTTTTGACAGATTGTGTGTTTTTTTTTTTTTTAATTTAAGACACTTTACACCTGAGTGCATTTGAGTCGGTCAATTCTACTCCACTAATTCTCAATTTCTATACCTCTATCATTTTGCATTTTCTTCTCAACTTTTGTTTTATCTTCTTCTGCTTATATTCTTCCGCTTATTCCACTTCTCTTCTTTAGCTTTTTCTCTTCCGTATGTTTTCTTCCGCTTATATTCTTCCACTTATCTTCTGCTTCTCTTCTTTCTCTTCTCTTCTTCCTCTTCATCTTTTCGGCTTCTCTCATCCACTTTTTTCCTTCGATTTCTCTGCTTCCTTTTCTCTTTTCTGCTTCATCTTATTCGTTTTTTTCTTCAAATTTGTCCTTCCGTTTTGCGTTTTCCGCTTTTCTTCCTACGCTTATCTTCATTCGCTTCTCGTCTTCCGCTACTTATCTTCTGCTACTTTTCTTCCACTTTTTTCTTCCTCTGCTTCTCTGCTTTCGCTTCTCTTCTTCCACTTGTCTTCTTCTGCTTCTCTTCTTCCGATTCTACTCTTCCGGTTAACTTCTTCGGTTTAATTTAGACTTCCGCTTATCTGCTTACGTTTCTCATCTACCGTTTCACTTATTCTGTTTCTCTTCTTTCGTTTTTCTTGTGTTACTTCAATTCTTTCGTTTCTTTTTTCGCTTTTTATCTTCCACATTTTCACTGTCACTTCTTTACTTCTGCTTCACTTCTTTACCTCGGCTTCACTTCTTCCATTTCTATTCTTCCACTTCTCTGCTTCCACTTTTTTTGTTCAACCTCTCTTCTTCCGCTTCCCTTCTTCCGGTCCTCCATTTCTCTTCTTTCGCTTCTCTTCATCCCCTTCTCTTCTTCCACTTTTCTTCATCCATTTCTCTTTTAACACCTCTCTTCTTCGGCTTTTTTTCTTTCGTTTCTCTTATTTTTCTCTATTCATTCATTTTCACTGTATTTTCATGTTCTTTCCAACTTTCCAATTTTTCATTTTACTTTTTCGTCACCTTCACACTACCAAAATGTCATGTAAATTTCTGTCATTTGAGACCGACACATGCAAGCGTCCTTTAGCACATAAGAATGAGTTGAAAGAGATAGAGAAAATAAATTCAATCAAACACATCTTTTGTCCAATTGCGTATGCATCAGTTTCATGAGACATAATTTTACAGGAAAACTTTCTTTACGTTCTCCGACTTTTTAAAAACATGAATTACGTCTCGTGTGAAGTTCATAATTTCTAAGTGTGTTGCTTCACTTTTGTTTACACCTTCAGTCCTACTTATATTCACTTCTTCTCATTTACTGGATCCTCTGAATTATCTGCTCTTTTTCCACTTCATCGTTTGTGTCACCAGCTACCGTTTGTTTATCCTTTTCATATGTTTCTTGCCGCCTTCTTTTATCTGCATCCTTTTATTAGTTTTCGTTGATTCGCTTTTACTGTGTCTTTTTTCATGCATTTATTTCTTCTACTTTCTTTGCAAATATCTGAATTCATTGTCTTCATTATCAGCTGCCGTTTATTTATTCCCTTCATCTCCTTCATAATCTTCGCTTTCATATCTGCGACTTCATTTGATTTTCCTACATTCTCCGCTCTTTCCATTGTGTTGAATTTTTTGCCAAAATGTAAACATTATACTCTTAGGTAGTTTCAGTCAAAATTTCATATTTTATTAATTATTTTGTATAATGATGAAATGTCAGCTAGCTTTGGTTTTTGTTTTCAAATGAGGTGTTCGTCCTCAAGAAGGGTGAATTTGCTTTTAAAAAATATCAAGAAGTTTTAAGCTCGTTGAGTTATTTTCTTTAAATTATTCAAAATCTACATTAACTTTTAAGTATTCCTCTGATCTGGCTTAATTTTTTGGGCCACAAAAATAGAAGAATAGAGGATAGGAAATCAGATAAAAATTCATTTAAATATAATTCCACATCAGCATAACTAGAATCCATTTAATGCCACATTAAATTTATTTGTTTTGAGCTGGTTAAACAACAGCTCAACAATTTAACTGAAAGCGTTAATTGGTTATGAATGGAAGAGAGTGATCATTGACCGTTAACAACTTTCAAGTCCAGTGATAGTGCAGAATGAAACTCAACTTTCCACTCTTTCCTTGCTACTCCGTTCAGAATAGTTAGATTAACATAACGACTGATTGATAACGACTCTGAACTTCTATACTTACTTCAAAACGCAAACCTCCAGCGAGTTTTGAATCCTACAAAACACAACAAACAACCTGTCGGCTGCATCCATCATAAAAGAAGCAATAGAAATTTTTATCTTCTTTTGCATCGATCTGACGGTTCGTCCTCCATCAACTGCAAGAAAAGACTATAATGTCTTAATTACCCCTTATTTCTGCTTCATCATTTCTATGAAATCTGTCCATCTCAAGTACCTCCATCTGCCTGTCGTTCGTGTTCCAAAGGTGTCGGAACGACAATTTCCTTTGGCTTTATAAAAATTCTATCGCCGGCAGGCCGTTCTCACCAAAGACAAAAGCCTCCAAGCAGAATCAGCCTTCATAAAATCGAACAGCCAATTGAGCTGTTAATAAAAACGTAACACGAATCGAACCTTCCTGTGTCCAAGAAAAGCGATAAAACATTTCTGCTTAAGGTCCGACAAACCTTGGTGCTGCTTCTGGCCATCTGCAAGCTATCGATCATCAAATCTCTTTAGTCATGCCCGATTATCGGCGGCAATCTCGGCGCGAGGTCCGAGGACGAAGGCAAAAACAAGCATGCTAACTCGTCATTCTACAAGAAACTTTCTCTTTCGTTACAAGCGGTTTTCAGATGAGCCGACCGAACCGGACCGAACCCGTTCGTTTTGTTGTAGGTAGGTTCATTCTGCCGAGAGGTCCCAAAATGTCGTGATTAATGATCGTCAGAAGTCAACACCGCGCATAAACATAACAAAGCAGCCCGGATCGGTCGATCGGATGAAGGGTGACACAGGGCATTCCCGTCGTTCCAATCGCTAACTGAAAAAGGCCGGACCCATAAATCTGGATTGCTGTCGTGGTAGGAAATGGGATTACTTCTGTTCTGCTGGGATGTTTGCGCGGTGGATGGCGTCGTCATCGCTCTGGGCGGTGATGATTTATGGTGTCAATAAGATGGACTGCGCGCGATCAGCGGGACATCAACAACGGTGGGCGTCGGAATGTGCTAACTTTCACCGTTCTGTGGAGTGGAACTATATTTCTTTTTCTTTTTTTGAGCTGGATCTTTTAGGATTAGAAAAATCCGAAGCCAGACCGTGGAATGCACAGGATTTGCATATGAATGACGTAAGTTCGTTAGGGGCTTTTAGTTTATTCAGAGATTGATTTATCGAATGCCACCCACAACGGTATTCAATCGTGAGTTTTGATAGAAACAGGTTGATTAAGGAATGGATAGAAAAATAGTGTAGTATGATTTTTAACTTCTTGAGAACGCAGGGGAAATGGAATGGTAGTCAAATCGAGAATGAAGTCAAACTTAACTGGATATGCAATAATTATCAATTCGATTTGATTGGCTCCCTGGAATGTTTATTTTCGTGCCGAGACTGAAACGGATCAATTGGGCTGTCGTCCAACATTTTAACGATATGCCCGGCTCACCTGAGTCGACCAATTTTAACGGTGAGAATGCAATTCGTGGTTCATTCTCCTTTTCCATGTTCCATCTTCCGTCTGCACTCCACCGTAGATCTTACGCTCCACCTTCCGTTTAAAGACACAAAGGTTCTACACGAGCATTTTTCATATTTCGTAGCCGTAGAGGACTACCAGTCTAATTAGTGTCATTAATATGGTCAACTTTGTAGTTCTGTGAACTTAGTTCAATCTTCGGAGTCCAAATTAGGCACAATTGCCAGCCATAATGTCCGTTGTATCTCTGTGCAGTCATCGATGAGCCCAGATTCACGAAATCGTCTACCGCCTCAATTTCATCACCGTCGATCTGAACTCGTAGTAGAAGCTAACATTGTCTTCTCGTGGACCTCTACCTTCATGTTTATCAAAACATGAGAAAATATTTATAATAAATGTGTTTTAAATCAAGTAACAAATGATTAAGAAAGAACTTGAGTGATCCTTAAAAAACTGAAATTCACAGTTTAAAACATTTTTGGAGTGCAGCTAAATTTTCGTAAGTCTATGGAACAGTTTCACCGATTCAATACGGATGGGTCATATATGACCCGAGATTAAAATTTGTCAAAATTTGTCTTTTAAAATTACAGAGGAACTTTACTCTGAAAACTTGTTCAAAAATAACTCTTTTAACTAGAAAAAATATTGAACAGGTATGGTTACGGACCCAACGATGATCTAGATCATCCAAACTGTTCTTGAGTTCAGAACTTGATGTTGTACATCATCGACAAGGAAGTTTAAAGTGTTTTGATCGTTCTTTTTAGCTGTAAAAGCAACAAAAAAAAAAACCGTCGCAGACATATTACAGCATTCTCAGAATATCTACGGTACTCCAAACTATTATTGAGTTCAGGCCTTGGTGTGTGACATGATCAACAAGGTGATTTACGTGGACTCCATAGTACTTATGAGTTGGTAAAGCTCCATGGGACACCACTGCACAATTATAGCCATATTGCAGTGATTTCAGAATATCTTCGGCACTTCATGCTATTCTTGAGTATTGATCTTGATGTTCTACATTATCAACAAGGCAAATTACGAGGTCTTCATCGAACTTATGAGATGCAAAAGCTGCATGCCTCATGGTGTTTTGCATGATCAACATGGCGATTTTTACTACAATATCATGGGTACTCCAAATCATTATGGAGTTCGTATCTTAATTATCTAGAGGATCAACCCGCTATTTCCTATTTCCTGTTGAAATATATGTTTCTGTATGTGTCCATGTTACATTTTTCAACGGTTTTGGACACTCAAAATTTATTTATATTACTTTATCTTTATTTATTATCCATATATATGGATGTGTTATCATTCACATAAAAAACTCAGGCAGAAGATTTCCATGTTTAATTCAGAAGTACCATTTACGTTGTAGGTAGGTTATTTACATTATTGCAAATTCATGTAATATGAATAACAACAGTTTTTACATAAATATTTAGCGCAAGTAATACAACGACCTCATATGTTGAAATGACACTTTTTGAGATAGTACAGCTTATTAGCGACTTCCACCTTCTCCGGAGCATTGGAATGACCACAGGGATTTTTTCTTTTATGATTTTATTTTTGAATTAATAGGCTAGAAAGTGAGAGATAAATTATTCAAAGAACGTCGTTTCAATATGCTGTCTGATGTCACGGCAGAACTAGGGTTTTTCTTAATATAATTTTCGATAGTTCATGACGTGAGTAACATTGCAATTGTGTGTAATATTGTCAAACGTTTTGTACACTGTAAATTAAAAGAAAATGCAATTTTAATATTCTATGCATGTGCAGTTATTAGCTAGTTAACATTTCTTTATCTGACTCTTTAAATTCAAATCAATATGGTAACAAAAACCAGTCTATGCTCAAGGATAGTATGGAGTATGGAGAAAGTTGACATACGGCTATATCAGTGTTTTTATGTTCCATGAAGCTGTACAATGCATTTCTACGGTCAAGACATCGTAAATATCCGTGATACTATTGTAGAATATTATTATCTAAAGAATAGTTTTAAGTACCTCAGATATTCTTAGAATACTAAATACTATACTAAGAATACTAAAAAGGTGTAATGATATCTTATGAAGTTTTTCCTACCCAAACATACATTGGAGACATCGTTAACCACCTTGTTGATCATGTGGAGCATCAAGATTTGAACTCCAGGATTATTTGGAGTACCTTAGGTATTCTTTAATTATTGTAACATATCTATTACAGTGTTATGATGTCCCGTAGGGCTATTTCAACTCATAAGTACGGTGAAGACATCGTAAATAGCCTTTTTAATCATGTATTACATCAAAATCTGTGTTCAAGAATAGTTTGGAGTACCTTAGGTATCCTAGAAATATTTTTATATGTGTATTAAAGTGTAATGATGTCCCGTGGGTCTTTTTTTCTCTTGATTATCGAGATTTTTAGCCTCGGGTTGGTTCGTCTCCCGTCGTCCATACTCAAACACCGCTCTTGGGCATTTTCATAGCTTGTCCGGGGGTGAGATACGAACTCGTGACTTTGGCGTGAGAGGTATGGATGTTCATCACTACGCCGGGGTCGCCCCCTCCCGTGGGTCTATTTCAACCCGTAAGTATAGTGGCGACATCGTATTTAGCCTTGTTGATCATGTAGAACATCAAGATCTAAACTCAAGGATAGTTTGAAGTACCTTAGGTATTCTAGAAAGACTGTAACACGTCTGTTACAGTGTTCTGATTTCCCGTGGGGCCATTTCAGATCATAAGTACGCTGAAGGCATCGTAAATAGCCTTGTTGATCATGTAGAACATCAAAATCTGTATTCAAGGATAGTTTGGAGTATTTTAGGTATTCTAGAAATACTGTAACAGGTCTATTACCGTTTGTTTCTGTTTATAAGTCACTCTTTACAACAGATGGATGCTTTCAAAATTCTTTTCTGTAACTTTTCTACTTCCCCTTCTATTCATTCGTTAGTTTGCTTCAACTTTTCCTACTTCTTCTTTTTCTGATTTTCTCTTCTTCTTTGACTTTTCTCCTTCCACTTTTTTCATTCTGTTTCTCAGCTTCTTCAAGTTCTTGTGCTTCTGCTCTTCCGTTTCTCTTTTTCGACTTCTATTCAACCACTTCGCTTTTCTTCTTCTTCTTCTTCTCATCCTTCTTCTTCTTCTTCTTCTTCTTCTTCTTCTTCTCCTTCGATTTTTTACAGTTCTCTCTGTCACTATATAACTTTTTTTCACTTCTTTCTACTGCTTTGCTTCTTTCTTTATGCCTCATTCAATTTCTTCTGCTTCATTTTCTCATCCGCTTTGAGTTTCTGCTTCTTCCGCTGATTCCGTTACGTTTCTCTTCTTTGGCCACTCTTGTGCCTCTTCGCTTTCCCAACTGTTCTTCAGTTTGTCCAACTTGTTCCGTCCCTGTTTCTTCTTGCTCATTTGTTTTTCCGTTTTTCTTCATCGAATTCTGTTTGTTCGTTCGTAC
This sequence comes from Aedes koreicus, assembly GCA_024533555.2. Taxonomy (NCBI): domain Eukaryota; kingdom Metazoa; phylum Arthropoda; class Insecta; order Diptera; family Culicidae; genus Aedes; species Aedes koreicus. The sequence goes on along the minus strand of JAHHFK020003156.1, from coordinate 51,008 downwards.
ACTTTTCAGTTTTTCTCATGTTGTTCTTCGGCTTCTTCCATTTCCTGATTTCGCTATAATTGTCTGAATAGCCTTGTTTTTCTTAGAAAATTTAGCGTTCATGTTGTTTGCTCCTCTGTATTTCCCAGGGCGTCATATAGTCTAGTCCCAAAGTAATTTGTCTGCCTTTCGGTTACAAATTTCCAGCATTCAAGAAATTCCGGACACCCATCACCGTACGGCAACATTAAAAATTGGCAGGCAAACGTGTAAGAACACGTTGGTCAGCCGTACTCCCGCGTTCCGTCCTCCTGCAGGCATCTACATTAACTTCCCTCAACTTTGACTCCCTGGTCTCATACCACTATTTTTTTTTCTTCGTTTATTTTTCGTCGGTCTATTTCCTCACAACGCGGTGACAACCACCGACGCCAGAAAGACGACTCCACCACCTAGACCCTACATATCGTACTCATCAACACATGAGCCGAGACCAACGGCTTTACTTCCCTTCCGAAGTGAGACATGACCAGATTTTTTCACCTCAGAAAAACCACCGCCCTCGACTAGGATTGAACTCAGACCCACTGGGGTGCCAAGTAGCAGTCATGCTTATCGGCGGTGTATGGATTGTTTTACTTTTCTCAGAGCATCTTCTCCTGGAATTGATAGCCTCATTGGTTCCGGAATTGCCACTGATTCCGGCGTGCCCAGGAATCCAGCAGGATCGAATAGGTTTGTTCCGCGCTATCTCTTCCACTTCTTGGATCCACCGGTGTCGAGATTTTCCTGCCTCCAATGCCAGTAGGCAGCTAGCAGAATTCGATAGAACCTCCAAATCGTTATTCAAGTTCGGGATTGTGACAGACATCTTTATGGCGTATGCCTCCGCAGAGAAGACGCTACATCCTTTTCCGCTGCATCCAGCAATTCAACCATTGAAGAATGAGGCCCCTACCGTATATTCACCCTTAGAGCCGTCTGTGTAAACGACGGTTGATCGATGGAAGCGGATGTTCAGCAACTGTTGCCCGATTGGGCGGAGGGTCACCGGCACGTATGTATTTCTTTACGTCCCACACAATCGTAGGCTTTTGTGCGTGCCACGCACGATCACTATGCCTCACAAGTAGACCAAACAGCGGGGAGCGCTGTACCTCTCAATTCTTCAAGGCGGTTATGTCTGTTACCGTGTTATGACGTCCCGTGGGACTATTTCAACTCATAATTACGGTGAAGACATCGTAAATAGCCTTTTTGATCATGTAGAACATCAAGATCTGTATTCAAGGATAGTTTAGAGTACCTCAGGTATTTTAAAAATACTGTAACATGTCTATTACAGTGTTGTGTAGAACATTAAGATTTGAACTCAAGGATAGTTTGGAGTACATTCGTTATTCTATAAATATTGTAACATGTCTGTTACATGATAATGATGTCCCGCGGAACTATTTCCACTCATAAGTACGGTAAAGATATCGTAAATAGCCTTGTTAGTCATGTCAAACATCAAGATCTGTATTCAAGGATAGTTTGGAGTACCTTAGAAACTCTAGAAATACTGTAACATGTCTATCAGAGTGTTATGATGTCTCGTGGGGCTATTTCAACTCATAAGTACAGTGGAGACATTGTATGCAGTCTTGTTGATCATGTAGAACATGAAGATCTGAACATAAGGATCGTTTGAAAGGTTTAGAACAACTAAGAAAAAACACTTATTCGCAAATTTTTACCTTTAATAGTTTTTATCACTTTTTCAAGCAAGTAGACCTTAAATCATGTTGGAATACGGTGCAGAAAAATTCGTATTGAATAGATTGAAAGAGACGCTTTAATTATTTGCAAGTATATTTTTAAGATCGTTGAATTTATGGTTTACTTTTTTTTTCAAACTTTTTTTTCTTCATGTTCTTCTCTTCGTGCTTCATCTGGGTTCATAACCTCATAAATCCAGAATAATTTTCAAACGTCTTATTCAGCATGTTTTTCTATCAAAACACCTTACTGAAATATCAATATATTAACTTAGTGCTTGAGCTTTGGTCTGATTGGATATCAATTATTGAGCCATCCCATTACGTTATATTTTTCTTCAAATAAATCACACGCACTTGAAAATGCGGCAGATTGACTGTTCCCAGTCAAGTAGAGGAAATGTTGACTCTGGCAATGTTGACTATTCTCGGCAACCGATTTTCAAACCTCTAGTTCTAAATATTCTTCCATCAAAGCACTTCATTGAACATGCTCATGTGATAATTTGGTGATTTAGTTTTGGTTTGATTAACTTTCTTATAGTGAGATATTCCGCGTTAGCTATAGTGTTCTTCAAATAAACTACATGCATTAAAAATTGCTGGGAAATAGTAGTATTCACTCGAGAAATGAGGTGGTTTAAAAAAAAAAAAACATTTTTGTTTACTAATTTATTTTTTTGGTTTTACATCAACAGACTAAGTTTCGCCCTAATGATGGGTTAATAAAACTACTGGGTCCAGCAGTTGAAGTGCTACATTGAAATAGATAAAAAACAAAAACATTCTATTTCAAATTCATTCAACTTCACTTGAAAACAAATCACTTTTAGAAAATTTACCAGTCAAGTTCAACTTGTTCGTCCTTGTGTTTAAACACTCGCCGCAGACGATCGAAGAACATATCGTACGAGACCCGCAGGTGCTCGTGTAGTTTTTTTTTTATCCCAGGCTGCCACCAGATGTCGCTTCAGAACATTTACACCTTCATGTTTTTTTTTTCCAACTTATTCCAGACCGGCCACTCCGAGCTCGAAATGAACCCTGGAAAATGTTCCGCAATCCATAGTTGGGTTTTCTTCGCTTTGTGAGCCGGCGCCGAGTCCTGTTGGAAAACCCACCTCCTGGAACCAAAATGACGACGTGCTCACGGTTCGACGACGTTCTGTAAAAATAGTTCTTGATATGTATTTCGGTAGATCTTCACTTATTCAGGGACAAAAACCAGTGGAGTCTGGTCCTCACCGATGCTGGTTTCTTTCGCCAGGTGGTCGTAAGCACTGGTTCGTGATCTTTTTGGCAACCAAACTCTGCCGTTCTGCTTATCCACGAACTGCTGTACGAGGAAGAGTTTCTCGTCGGTATACACGATATTCTCCAACCTTTCTTCCACGGCCCTCTTCAGCAGCACCGTCGCTCTTTTAACCCGTTCTTGTTTCTGCCTCACCGAAAGGTATTTCTGAATCTTGTAGGATTTGGTCTGAAGTCTATCTTTCAGGAGCCCGACGGAGACTTCGATCCGATACGTTGAGATGCTTCGCCAATTTAGTGGCAACTACGTCGAGTATTTCTCTTAAGGCGCCTCGTAACGATCTTCACCAAAGTAGCTCGACGCCCCCCACCATACCGTTTTTTGGTACTTCCGGGTCACCTGGTATCTTTTGATTGTACGGTGTCTAAGCTTCTGCGCACACGTAAATCGGACAGCTCTCGAACTGTATCCTTCTGCCGTTTTCCAGCTTGGAACAAAGCGCTACGTTTCTGTTCGAGATCCATAACTCTCGATTACAAAAGTAACGCATAAATCCACTGACAGCCAAGACACAACACGCAACACGGTTGAAGACTCTTTGTAATCCGCTCATAGCCCCAAACATGCTGTAGTTTGTACGGTGGCGAAGCAGCCTCAGCATCGCATTGTTATGAAGTGCTCGGGGTCGAACGTTGATGTCGATTTGATGTTGGATGTTGAATAGTTGGACAATCGATTTTTCCTTGCAGAATGTCAACTGCAAACAGGGCCCTAGTCGTATCTCTACGAATCCACAAGAGCTCAAGGTGAATTAGCTTGCACTGATTCTCATAGCTTGGTAGATGATAAGGATCCCGTCAGGGCAATCTTCGCTGAGCAAACCGAATGAATCTTCGTTAATGGACTCTACTCTTTGTACCCTGTTGCGATTCCAAACAGGGCAGCAGTATTCTATCACAAACCGGACGATGGAGCAGTAGGGCGATTTCAAACAGAAGATATCCGTGAAATTTTTCACCAGAGATTTGCCTAAAGATGAACCCAAGCGTTCTGGATGCCTTGTCGATCACGTAAATGATATGCTGTTTGTATGTGAGTTGACAATCCAAAATAACTCCTGGGTCTTTGATATACCTCACGCGTTGAACCACAACTTTTTGTAGGTTGTAGCTGAATGCGATCGGTGTTTTCTTCCGTTAGAATGTCGTTAATGAACTTTTACTTGGATTTACAACCATGCGGTTCAGATGGCACCAGTCGACACAAGCGTTGAGCTGGTTTCGGAGAAAGTGTAATTCAGCAATAGTAAAAATCCGGAAGTAGATTTTCAGGTCGTCAGCATACGACAGTCGTTGGTCTTCAAGGACCAAATTGACAACACCAATGGGCCATGATGGCTTTCTTGTGCGATATCATATGTGGCGAGAAATGAAGAAGACTGGCAGTCACCGATTGCAACTGTTAGAAAACGGTCGCAGAGAAAAGATGCAAACCATTGTAGGAGACTGCCGCTAATTCCAAGCCTGTCCAGTTTGGCTATCGCTATTGGATGGTTCAACTTGGCTATCACTATTGGATGATTTAATCGAAGGCGACTGATAGTTCAGTGTAGATGATCCGTTATACTCTCCGTAATGTATGAGGTGAGACACAGTAGATTAGCAGCAGTCGACCAACGTGCCATGAACCCATGCTGATCTTCACTCAGGTAATGTTTAAAATGAGAGACTAGTGGTACCATTTTCTTAGCTTATGGGCCATGTTTAAGACCTATGCTTTAAATTTGCCATTCAAATACTTGCCACTGTTACAAAACAAATCGCACGCCCTTGTGACGAACTATTAGTTCAAACTAAGATAACATTTTATGCGTGGTGTATCTGTGGAAGTGAGTCATTGTCATATCTTCCAAAACACTGTAATTCATTCACAGATAAAAAGAGGCATGTATTCACGCAAATTGGTTCCTTTTTTGTCAGATCAACACAGCAGGAGATAGTTCCCGATTGATCTAATTCTTGACTTTGCCATTTTTTTCCCTACTGAACACCCCATGTTTTACCTTGACCGGTTCAGACTTAACTGCTTTTAAAAACAAACACTCCATCGATTGATTTCTTGGAAATAAAAGCTCAACATCACAATCAAATTACATTTTTCAAAAAAAAAAAAAAAGATCGTGCGTTTCGTAGTTGCTACTCTGTTACTAAATAGAACTAGTGTAATTGCACAGAGAACCACATAGATGGAGCTTGGGAGTAGCTCTTCATCTTCAATGTACAGGCTCACTAGTTCATTCTATGGATAGATCAGTACCGGCGCCGGCCACGTCCTCACGGTCTTCGGGGAGAGGGAAAGGATGATTAGTTTGACAATCGTTGGTTAGAGACCGTTTACCTCTGCGTCTCTACAATTGTCAAGGGAAGGATAGTTTTGTGTTAGTGAGGCACGTTATTTTTAGATCATGGATTCACTGTGGTAAGTGATGCGCGATCAATGAAAGCGCAGTAGACTGCTTTTTAGTTTAAATCTAGTGGTGATAGAAAAAGGCAAGTGACAACTGGAAAGGAAGGGGACGGGCCTGGGATTGAACTCCCGACCATCGGCTCAGTAAGCTTCACTGAGCTTCCCAGCCACGTCATCAAACTACACAAAATTATAGAGAAAACAAGGATTCTGTCATTGGAAAAGCATTATTTATACACAGTTTGTAAGTAACATATAATTTTCTGCGTTATCAAATGCACATATAGGAACGCTAGATTTAACATAAATTCATATATTTCATGTAAATTTAAGCTAGATGACGCTTTAATGTTGTTTATACTGAAATGCAATCGAAAGAGAGGAAATGTTACGGGTTTGATAACATTCTTAATTTTTTATGTGTATATTATTTTGCTATTAAAAATCAATACGGCCATCAAAAGCAATATATGTGAAGCGCATCTAGAACATGGCTACTTATTAGCCAACACTAAAAGGCAATGAAAACCAACTGCCATGTAGAAGATAGCCCATTTGAATCACTTAACGTCTAAAACCTGACTACCACGCCGAAGCGCATGTCGCGACATAATTCACTTTTTTTGTCGGCAAATTATGACACGCCTCCAAATAAAAGCCTATCATGCGATCTTGAAACACCCAAACCAAGATGAAAAACGGAATCAGGCACTTAATGGACCGTCATCATAGCTCACGTGCGTCTGTCCATCCGTACGGTTAGTGGCTCATTCATCCGGCCATCATAGGCGGGTGGCGAACCGAAAATCGTTCATTGTGGCGGCGGTTAAAAAGATTTAGATCGTTGACGACACCGCATGCAGGAAGTGTTGAACCCTTTCGCTTTCGTTTACGCCCAATCTGCCGTTGGTTTCGGTGGAATGGCTGTGACAAAGCCGGAGAAAGACACTGATCTAATTAGTCTCTGTCGACGACGACGACGACGACTACGACGACAATGCTTTAGATGTTGATGGCACCCTGTGGGGTGGTCTTCTTAATCATCATACGACCGCGTACGGTAGATAAACATAAATTTCCTCCAATTAAAAGTAATAGGTTTTTTTTCGTGTGCCATCTGAACTTGGATCGCATTGTAAGTCTGCACGCGTCTTTACAGGAGAAACGGCATCTATTTAAGAGGGATGAAGCGACGGATGATAACTGTCATTAAAGCGGATCATGTGTTTCTATCTGCTTCGTGCTTTGGATTCCGGTTAATCACTTTCTTCTAATCTGATTGTCTTTTGTTTTGTATTTTCAGTTGATTGCCGTGCTGGCATTGTATCAACGCGCTGAGGCGCAAAATGCAACTTCAAAGGTGACAGACGCGGACAGTAGCGCTTCGAAGGAGGAAGATACTAAAAAGCAGCCAAACGAAAACTCAAAGGAGACCACCAACCTAGACGCTCGCGGAAAGCGAAACTTGGAGTTGGGGAACTATGGATATAACTACTACCAGACGGTTCCGTACCAAGCGGATCGTCGCATCTCGAATGCCTATCAAGACTCCCGGCCACCCTACTATCACCCTAACAACTATGTCCATCACTCACAGTCACTAGCTGGTCCTCCACCGCCCCACCAATATCACGGTAAACTTCCTTCCTACGCGGTTCAGATGGAGCCGCTCTTGAAATATTCCGAAAAAGATCCTCTTTATCCTTCTAATGTCCTTCCCGCAGGTTTCGAGAGTGACGTCTCCAATTCCGTAAATAACTACCAACCAACAGGGCCACATCATCACCAGCCAGTTTACTTGGAAGCCCCGGAACCAATCATCGAAATCATCATCAAGGAGAGCAACGATTCAGTTCCGTATGAATATCAACCGATTTCATCTTCTAAGAAAAAGAAGGAAGAAGTGCAAGTTTTCTACGTCAAGTATCACAAAGACGACAAGCACGGAATTGTTCTAGACTCACCAATTCCAGCCTTGAAGCCGCTGCCTGATGAAAGTGAAGAAGATGTTGACGAAAGTGGTTCGCTTCATGAACAGCCAATTGTGGTTACGCCAAGTCCTCCTCAAAAGACAACCACCCTAAGAGCCATAATCAATCCAGATTCTGATACTTATCACAGCAACAGTGGCATTCGTATTTCTTTCGGTGTTGAAGACAAACATCAATCTGGTCATCAAGTCTCTGAGTCAGAAAGTGAAAGTGTAGCACAGCCTGTTTTAGCGTTGCCTCAGGGTCATCATTTGCCACAACCACAGGCTCAAACTCAACAACATTCTCAGCCACAGGTCCAACATCAGCATCATTCTAGTCAACACAAAGCTGACCAATTCTACCAACAACATCAGCAGTTCGTCCAGCAAAGATCGTTCCCAACTCCTGCTCCATTCGCAGCTCAACCTCAGTACCAACAGCAACCTCCTCAACCTCACCAAAACTTTGTTCAGAATTTCGGACCATCAACAGCTGCCCCACTGTATCGGTCTCAGCCTCAATACCAATTTCAGCAGTTCCCTGCTCAATCTCATCGTTTCCAGCATTTCGATCAAGGCCGTAACTACGTTCAACCACAACAGCAGTACCGTGGACCACCACAACAATCTCAGCAATATGTTCAACAGCCTCGTCAACAGGCCCATTTTAGCGCCCCGCCTCCACCTCCACCACCACCACAACCTCAGGCTCAACCTCAACCTCAATTCTTCCCACAGCCTCAGCAACATCGTCAACCTCAGCCTCAGGACTACCAACAACAATCCCAACCAAAACCAATCCCAATCCCACTTCACAACATCAATAATCAACCCCCACTAAGACATCAATACACTCAGGCTTCTCAACAGAACCAATTCAACCAACCCTTCAACAACTTCCACCAGCACCAACAATCTATTCAACCACCAAAGCCAGCCATTCACAGCCTTCCTCCACCACCTCCACCACAAGTTCAACCTCAACAGCCTCAGCAGTCTCGATTCCCAGACAATAATCGCCAAACTGCCATCCGAGCAAACTTCGTAGAGATCCCACATCCAGTCCAAGGTGGACTAGTTCAACAAGCTGCCCCCAATCTTGGAACCACGCGAACCCCTAATTATCAAACAACCGCGGCTGAGCACCAAAGTAACATCAGGAATATTCTTCCTGCAGGTGGCGAACTGGTTCAAAGTGTCCCCAAGTACGAATCTCATATCACCGAACATGTTAAAGCCGATGGCAAGAAGCAAAGTTTCTTTTCCACTCCGGTATTCAACATCCAACCGTCTCAGGAATTGATCAGTCACTCAGTTGCCCCGCAATATGAATCCGCCCCTGCAAAGTCCTTCGCCCAACAATCGAGCTTGGCTCCTCCTCTTCCAACACCACAGCAATACGTCAGCAAACCTCTTCCCACCCCTCAAATCATCCCAAACTCGGAGCCAATCAATCAAAGCCTTCGCCTCGCCAATCAAGTCTCGCAATTGATCAACGTTTCGCCTCGCAATAACTACCAACAACAACAGCAACAACCGCAACAACAAAGACCTCAGCCGGCTCAGCAATCGAACTTCGTCTGGAATGGAGGTCCAACACTAAGTACTAATTTCGCAACCTCTCCCAAGCCTCAACAACAGTATCAGCAACAACAGCAACAGCAGCAACAGCAGCAACAGCAGCAACAGCAGCAACAGCAACAGCAACAACAACAACAACAACAACAACAACAACAACAACAGCAGCAGCAGCAGCAGCAGCAGCAGCAGCAGCAACAACAACTACAACAACAACAGCAGCGTCAGCAATACCAACAACAACCCGCCTTCGGAACACGAACGACGGCCAGCTTCCCGCAGAGCAGCCCTATTCTTCCCACAACGCCGAGAACAACCACGTACCAGCGTCCAACGACGACGACCACCACCACCGAGTCCAGCGTTGTTTCGGAGAAGAAGCAGAAGGCCATTCTAGACCTTCCGGACGAAGTTCCTGATGATATCCGCCAGCATCTGCTTTCCTCCGGTATTCTGGAAAACGCCGACATCAGCGTCTTGGACTATGACAAGCTCGGTGAAACTGCCCTGGAAAACCTTCCGGCCGAGCACCTGGCTAACTTCTTCAGCTCCGGAGGTGCTTCGCAGATAGCAGGTTCGAGCAACGTAGTATCGGTCGTCAAACCGAACGGGGAAAAGGTTGCCGAAAAGTTCATCTCCAAAAACTACGACGTTAAAGAAAAGCGGGTAAAGTATGTGCTCGGTGAATCTCCAAACAACGAAGAGCAACCGCAAGCCACCATGCCGGAAAAGCAGAATGTTGACTTGAAGGTTGTGAGATTCGACTCATCTAGCCAGAAGAACGTCACCGATAAGTATATCAAGAACGACTCTACGATTTTGCCTTCGGTTGATGTCGCCACCGGAGAAAACGAACAGAACGATCAGGTCTACAATCGCTACCTGCCACTGAAGATCAACGGAGCGCAGTTCCCGATTCCGGATGCGGTGGAACTTCGGGGTAGACGCATTTCGAGTGTTGTTGTTCTGGCGCCGGTGGACAGTTTGAAACCGAACAAGAGCTTTGTGATCAATGCCGAGCAGGAATCTTCATTCGAGGAGGAAGAACAGGCCCGGTTCGAGCGGGATACGTTGTTGGATTCACAGAAGGTTAAGTTTTTTGCTGGTGAGGCTTTGAAGCAGTTGATCAAGAAACCGTCAACGGAAAATTTCAAGCGGTGGCTGGAACGGGAGGGCAAAACCGACGTTGACCTACAGAGCGTTGTCCTTCTTGTTACTAGGTAAGATTGTTTCCATTGCTTCAAAAGATAACCCTTTAACTCTTTACCCGATCTATTTCGCAGAAACGAGAACGACGACCAGGAGATTTTCATGTACGACATCGCAACCAAGGGTGTGACACATCTGAATGGTGAACTGTCACAAGCATTTGTCAAGGTGGCCGAAGAGAACGCCCAGACGCAGAATCTGGAAGAGCTACCGATCGTCGACAGTGGAATCGTCGAGCAGATGGAGGCGGGTTCCGCTAAGGACCAGGATGCGTACGAATCTTCCTACGAAGCAGAAGACGAAGAAGTGAACGAAGACACATCGGACGAACAGGGGGAAGCCTCCGAACAGAAGCCCATTTATGTGTATCCAATCAACAGCAAGTACCGAAGGGTGCAGATCAATTCCGGCTACAGTAGTATCAAGAATTAGGCGGCGCAGGCACGCACTGTGCTTTGTTGTTGAGAAATGATTGATTGCGATAGAATGAGAGAGCCGATCAAATCTTCTGCATAGTTCAAATTTCTTCTTCTTTTTAATGCTAGCAATTAGAGAACGAAAGCGATCACGAGTCATGCCGGTTTGGTTCTGTTATACTGCTCGAATGTGAGTGCGAATGGATGCTCAACTAGTTCTTTCAAAAATATACAAACAAAACACGATTTCGACACTATTGGATTCCACAATCCCGGAAGCAACGCGTCGCGCAGCGATGGTTGCCAGTTTGGGAAGAATTTGAACAGGATGATTTTTTCTTTTATATTTAAACAAGAAACATCTTTTGTACATAGAAACTAATAGAAATCTGTCTTTTCCTGTGTGGAGAGACAGTAAATTCGAAAGTTGCCAGAAATAGGATGTTAAAAAAGATCATTTCCGAGATCGGGGCTTTTGCCCAAGAAATCGTAGCGTTAGAGTAGCCTGTATTTACTGCCTAGAATTAAGTAATGTGGGAGCAATAGTGAGTTTCAAACTCGAGCTTAGTTAGTGACGCAAATGACCGCAAAAGTCAGTAGGATTAGTCAGTTGGGGCCCATTCAAAGGAATGCTCAATTTAAGTGTATTTTTTAGGTGAAAACTGTCGTATTAATTCGGGGAACAAAATCAAAATTGTTACGAACAAGGACGATAATTTAATTAAATTATGTTATTTTCTAAAATGTTGCTGCTTCACAGGAGAAAAGAAACCGTACTATTTACTCAGAATCTATCCCAACATTTGACCTGTAATTTATTGTTACCTTTGTGGTTGAATTTAATTTTCCAGCATAGGAAAATCACGGTAGGAAGCACGATGACAAATGCCACGTTGTAGAATACATTTACAATACTTTTTTTTTTTCAAAAATGCTCTTTAACTGTTAATTCTTTCTTTCTAGATAATTAAATAAATATTGATGCAAAAGTCTTTGGGAGATTTATTTATTGATGACATTTAATGGTTTTTTTTGTACAAAAGTTTGATTCTGAATTTTCATTAATCAAGGTATGCTTCGGTTATGAGCGGACACATCAACCCTATGATTTTGAGCAGGATGAAAGAAAAAAAAACAGGAAAGTACTTCTAGAACTCATAAAACCTGTCCGCGTTAAATTTCGGACACAAAAATAATATCAGCAAAAAAATTTACACATTATTCAACAAAACCGATTGTTTATTTCACAATAATAGAGCTATATCTACACTGATAGGCAAAATAAAGTGCCCACCTCATCGTTTTTTCAATTTCTCTCATTTACTTGATTCAAATTAAAGTAAACACACTGTATTTTTTTATTATCTTATTTTTTATATTCTTTTTAAGTTTCACTTATGGAATACTGAAAAAAGGAGTTTTACTTAAAGAAAAAAAAAATCAATTTGTGTTGAAAAAAAAAAACAGTGACAAAATAAAGTGCCCACTTCATTTAGGCTACAGAAAACACAAATTAAAGTAAAATAAAAGCATTTCAATAATTGATGTGTCCTCCTTTGGCCTTCAGGACCTCCTGCAGGCGTTTCGACATGCTCTCGACCAGGTTCTTTAGGTGCTGTGGATCTATCTCTTCCCAGGCGCGCTCCAGGGCTTCAAAATAGTTATTTTTATTGGTAACACCAGTTTTGTCAACCCTGGCATCGAGAATCGCCCACAAATTCTCGATGGGATTGAGGTCCGGGCTTTGTGGAGGCCATTCCAGTGGTTTGATCCGACAAGACCGGAAGAAAGACTTGGTCTTCTTGGCAGTATGCTTCGGGTCGTTGTCCTGCTGGAATACGAACTTCTCTTCAAGGCCCGTCTGGATCAGCGAAACCTCCAGATTTTCTCGCAGGATGTTGATGTAAGAATCTGCCGTCTTTATCCCGTCGATTTTCACAATGCTTCCCACTCCACCCCACGAAAAACACCCCCAGACCATCACATTTCCTCCTCCATGCTTCATCGTGCCTTGGATGTGGCGCTCCTGAAGCTCCTTTCCCGATCTGCACCAAACACGAACCCGCCGCTTTCGGTTAAAAAGCTCGAATTTTGATTCGTCCGTCCAGAGAACCGTTTTCCAGAACTCTAGGGGCTTATCAGCATGCTCCTTAGCAAACTTAAGCCGTTTGGCTTTGTTTGCCTTGCTGATAAATGGGCGCTTCCGGGCAAGTTTGCTATTCAACCCCTGTGCTACGAGACGGCGACGAACAGTTCGACCGGAAACTGATAACTGAAGGGTTTCCTGGATCTCGCGGACAGTTACCTTCGGGTTCTTCTTGACTTCGCGCATGATCTTGGTGTCCGTTCTCGCATCCGTTTTCCGCTTCCTGCCTCTGCCAGGGCGATCCACCACTGATCCAAACGTTTTAAGCTTCAGAAGAATTTTGCCAACCACTGCCTTACTGATACTGTACTTCTTAGCGACAGCCCGGTGCGATTCACCGTTTTGCACATCACGAACGACCCATTTTCGGATACACAAGGGAATTGCTTTCGAAAGCACTGCGTTCTCCATTTTTTTCAATTGAATCAAATGCGATCACGTATACAAATGCACCAGGTTGAGCCGTTTGCTTCAAAACATGTCAAAATATCAAAACATAAACAATCGAGGGGTCTTCCAATGGAAACTTATCGAAAACATATCGATTTTTGAAGTGGGCACTTTATTTTGTCACTGTTTTTTTTTTTCAACACAAATTGATTTTTTTTTCTTTAAGTAAAACTCCTTTTTTTTCAGTATTCCATAAGTGAAACTTAAAAAGAATATAAAAAATAAGATAATAAAAAAAAAAATGTGTGTTTACTTTAATTTGAACCAAATAAAAAAGAGAAATTGAAAAAACGATGAGGTGGGCACTTTATTTTGCCTATCAGTGTACATTACAAACAGTTGATTAATATGTCAATCCTTCTTTATGTAAAATTCTCGAACCTTTTGTGGTAACGTTTGCATTAAAAAAAATGGACTTTTTTCGGATGGTGATAAAAAAAAACTAAGACAGATAATTGCTTTTGATAAATTTCCCATGGAAGGTAATTATTTAAGCTTACTTGTAAACAAATTCTACGCCCTTGCGAGCGGCCCTCTGGCAGTAAATCGAAACATTCGCCATGGCGGGCGAAAACATGCGTGTAGGCATGTTTTTAAGTTCTTTTTTCGTTTTATTTATCAATTCCTCCTCAGTTTTTGAGACAAAATTGTTAAAGTAGATCTTACGTTTCAGGTTGGACCGGAAACTCTCGATGGGACGCAGCTGGGGGACGTTGGGTGGGTTCGCCGACTTGGGTACCACATCGATATTCAGCCGCTCCATCTCCTCCAACGATCGCTTCGAGTAGTGGGCCGACGCCAGATCCGGCCAGAACACCGCGTCTTCGCCCTTATGGTATTTCTTGATGAACGACGCAACTTCCGGCAGGCATTTCGTACTATAAACTTCCCCGTTCACTGCCAGTCCGGAGCGAAAGAAGAGCGGCTTTGACATCCCCTTCTCGCTGTTTGTCAGCCACAGCAGCAGCTTCTTGGGGAACTTGGTGTGTGAAATGAACTTCACCTCGGAGCTCACTTCCTTCGTGGGGTAAGTAAAATACGAAGTGCCCTGCCACTCGTTGCCATCCAGGGTGAGATAGATCTCGTCGTCAAACACCACCGCCACGTCGCGTTTCGCCGGGAAAATCGAGTTGACCATCTTATTCAGCCGCTGCCGCTGCGTCATTGCCTGCAGCTCCGAAACCAGTGGACGTGACTTCCGCTTCCTGACATCTAAGTTCATGTTTGTCAGGTACTTTTTCACTGTTTGGCCGGTTGAACCGACCTCCCGGCCAAACACACGCAGCGATGTAGCCACTTTTCCCTCGGTCTTCCTCTTCAGAATCCTTAGGAGCTTCTTGTCGCTCAGGGTCGTCGGTCGTTCGGAAGCGGGCTTTCTTTCGATGCTCTGATTGTTGTCTAATAGTGCCAAGATGTTGTAGATGCCGGAACGGGTGTATCCGGCGTCCACAAAGTGTCGCACGATGTCCGTTTTCGACACGTCGGGGTGCCGTTCTTTGAACGCGCACACTTCTGAACGAAGTTGCTTCACTGTTTTTGCCATCACGGTTAGAGTTCGACTGATAGACTGTTTGGCTGTCAAATTTTATCTGCTGACTCATGGGTTACTAAAGGGTGATACGGTCAAAATTTGGTCAAGGGAAAACGCGTGTAAATCGGTGAAATCGTTTATTTAAAAAATCAAATTAAATTTCTTTTTCAAGTTCAATTAGTATAAAATCCAGGAAAAATATTCAGTTAGGCTTCCGCTTTTCCAAATCCGAATTGCCGGGCCTTACGCTTGACCCCTGCCATCAGATTTTGTACAGCCACCTTGTCCACCTTCTTCGCCGCAGAAAGCCAGTTTGCCTTGAACTGCTGCTCGTCCTTAGCAATTTTTTTTTTGGTCTTCTTTAGGTTCCGCTTGACAATAGCCCAGTATTTCTCAATTGGGCGGAGCTCTGGCGTGTTGGGAGGGTTCTTGTCCTTGGGAACAGCCTGCACGTTGTTGGCGGCGTACCACTCCATGGCCTTTTTACCGTAATGGCAAGATGCCAAATCCGGCCAAAACAGTACGGAACAATCGTGTTTCTTCAGGAAAGGCAGCAGACGTTTATTCAAACACTCTTTCACGTAAATTTCATGGTTGACAGTCCCGGAAGCTATGAAAATGCTGCTTTTCAAGCCACAGGTACAGATGGCTTGCCAAACCAGATATTTCTTTGCGAACTTTGACAGTTTCGTGTGCTTGAAAATATCTGCTACCTTTCCCCCTTCCTTTTGCCGTATAAAACTCCTGTCCCGGAAGCTGCTTGTAGTCGGCTTTGACGTAGGTTTCGTCGTCCATTACCACGCAGTCAAACTTCGTCAGCATCGTCGTGTATAGCCTCCGGGATCGCGCTTTGGCCGTCGTATTTTGTTTATCATCGCGATTTGGAGTCACTACCTTCTTGTAAGTCGATAGTCCGGCTCGTTTTTTGGCTCGATGCACGGTTGTAGACGATACACCCAGCTTATTTGCGGCATCTCGGAGAGATAGGTTAGGGTTTCGCTTGAAACTACCGGCAACTCTCTTTGTCGTCTCAGCGGCTTCCGGTTTTCGATTTCCCCCCGATCCAGACTTCCTGGCTGTCGACAAACGTTCCCCAAAGACTTTAATTACATTTGAAACGGTTGATTTTTTAGCGATTTTGCCAACTTTGCGTGCGAGTAGCTCGGATTTTCGCGATGCGCGAGCAAAATTTTGATACGCTGCTCTTCTTGCTTGGACGGCATTTTGACAACTGAAGAGTGAATTCCAAAATCAAAATAAGAGCAACATTCTACACACACACACCTTCAAAATGAGGGGTGTTCAGGTTTTTTAAATGCAAAATTGAAAGAAATACGTCAAGTTGATATTGACCAAATTTTGACCGTATCGCCCTTTATGGGTGTGGGTTTTTTTCTCCCGGGGGGGAAGGAAACCCAAAAAAAAAAGTGTATTTTTTTTTTTTTTTTAAAAAAGAAAAATTCCCCTTCCGTCCCTCCCCCTCTTTTTTTTTTATGTTTTTGATTTCCTTCCCCCCTGCGCGTCACTCACAAAAAAAAAGAAAGATTTTCTTAATAATAACTACCACCTTCTTCTCCGTTTGTCGGGGGGAGTTTTTTTTTTTTGCTCCTCCACCCTTCCCCCCCCCCAACCCCGTCCAAAAAAGTTAAAACACCCCAAACAGGACTTTCGGGTTTTTTAGTTTTTTTACAAGACCCGTACCGATAAATTTCGATTTTGCTGCCGTTCGTTCAAAATGCGTTTGCGCACATCCACTTGATTCCACTTGATAGTGAATGTAACAAGAATGTAAACATGTAAACATGTGCATTGACGGAAAAAAATCGGTTTCATTTTATATTACTTCTGGCGTTCATCAAGGCACTCATTTGGGCCCAATTTTCTTTGTGCTGTTTGTAAACGATCTTTGTGGATCTATTGAATCCCCGAAGGTTATGTTCGCTGATTACCTGAAGTTCTACCGTGTTATTTCTTCGCCAGTTGATTGCTGTGCCATCCAAGCTGACATCGATACATTGCTGAACTGGTGCTTGCCTAACGGAATGGAAGTTAACGTTCGAAAGTGTAATGCCATCGCTTTCCATATTCTACTATAGAATGGCATCGACCAGCATCTCCAGAGTCAGCACCGTTAAAGACCTTGGCGTGCTACTGGACAGTAAGCTAATGTTTTCCCAACACATCGCAGCAACGACGGCCAAGGCGTTCGCCATACTTCGATTTATCAAACGTAGTATACAGCAGTTCGAAGATGTGTGAATATCCCGGAACTGAGGATCCACCCAACGCGCTGCACTATATTCTAGGGCGATCTTACCTCGTTCACTGTCAGGCACGAAAAGGAAAGATGCTCGGCCATAAATCTATGACTACTACGATAGTGATGTGCTAAAGGTATGCGTAGAAGGTAGATTATATTTAAGAAACGTAAAGGTTGTTACTGGCAGTGTTGGCTTTCTATCTTCGTTGTACCACACATCCCCCTTCCACTCAAGAGAAAAAAGGAAAAATATTGGGTTTCCAATAGTCAATAAACCCAGAAAAGGGTAATTTCTCGTTTTGAGTGTAAGAGTTAATATTTCAACTCGTAGGTGGCTTCTGCTTGAGCCCTTTTTTCAGTCTTGAGACCTTGCTTTGCACTTGATTTCACTTCTCTCTTTCACGCAACGTCTGTCATATGTCTGGGTCATTGCCAGAACAACATACAGAATCGTCATGTTATGGAGTTTACTCCAGTCAAGAAAGGATTGGACCTGCAAAATTTAGCATTTTCAGTGAGCGCTAGTTTATTTTATTTTGAAACATAAATGAATAAGATTTGAACTCATGCTTTGAGATCACCTACTATTGCTCCGCAACATGAACGTAGTTGTTTAAGTGAGCTGGAGATCGTTTCTTTCTTGCGGAATGCCAAATCTCTTGATCGTCTCTTATCTTAGGTTTCGGCACTAGTAGTTCAGCAGAATTGATATTTTATTCGACGCTGCCTTTCAGTGAGTTGGTTAGTCTCCAATCATAGACCTTTTTAGTCTGCGACACATACCTTTGAATGACTTATTTCCACATCTACCGGGACCGATATTCAACAATAACCAATATCGATATTCCACCGATTTTTTTGTAAGTGCCATTAAAATCCATAGCAATTGTCTTCCATACTGAATTAGGGGCAAACACATGCTACCTGGGGGTGGATTTTTCGGGTTGATTGATCGTTGCACATACCGCAAACGAGTTAACCCATGCTTCCGCGTCTTTCGCAATGCCAGGCCACCATACTCGTTATCTCAAAATACTTGTTAATTTGGCTGTCAACGGATGGCCCTCGTGTGCTTTCGTGTATTATCTGACGTAGGTTAATCCAACGTAATCCATCACACGAACTTAATTCACTGCCAAGAATTTCAAAATTCGTCAGGTGCGGAAGCCAAATTCCGGGTTCAAGAGCATCTGTTACTTTTTGTAATTGTTGATTATTTTAATCTCATATCACCCAAGGAAGATGAGATCACCAATATATAACCTGGAAGAACGATCGAAAAAGTTATCGCGTCCCCGCACATATTCCACCTCTAAGCTGTATGGGCTGAGTCTTAGAGCTCAACCGTTTGCTCGATTCGGGGCACGCTTCGAGTGACCTGTTCAGGATGAATGTGAATCCCTGTGCATCCGTACGAAGTGTGGATGGTCGTCCCAGTAAAAATAAGCGAAATGCTCCACCGCACATACTGCTCTTAAGGCCTCACGCTTTTGTCAAACCCACATTTGCCGGAATGTATGTTTTCCCTCAAAATCCCAAGAACTTGAGCTACGGTCTAATGAAGGTTCTCTAAAGTTTTCCCAAAAATCAATATGTCATCTATATATACTACTGTTGTCTACTTCTTCTAGGATCCCCGACATTTCCCGTTGAAAAATTTCTGGGGCTCAATTCACCTGAAACATCAAACGAGTGAACCTAAACATGCCGTGTTCAGACATAAAGGTGGTTAAGTCGCATGATTTTTTATGAAGCTCTATGGGTTAGAAGGCGTTCATCAAATTCTCGAGTACTTTTTCAAACAGACGTATCTGATTTTGTAAACAAAGAGGGGAAGTAAGCTTCAAACGTTCAATTCCTGAAACCCTTAGCACTTTCATGCGAACTAGGTCCACCAACACAAGCAATAACATTTCCCTAACATGATGGTGATGCTACTTTCTCTGAGGGTGCTGAGAGTTTTGGAAAATTTAAGTACTTCCCCTCTTTGTCTACAAAATCAGATACGTCTGATTAAAAAGGCTCGAAAAATCAAGCTTTGAAAAAGAACTTTGTCTCATAAAGTTTGATCCTAATTTCATCCAACAACAGCATAATATTCACGCTTGATTGAACGATTCGGTAGTCGCATGCTGACAAGTAGGTGGAAATCGCTATAGCCCTTGGCAACCACGGACATACCGCTAATCCAGTTAGGGGCGAATTTCTCGCGTTCAATGATTCCTTTAGCTTCCATATTCTGAAGTTTCTGTAGGCCACCGGAATGTTGAAATATGCGTTTCTAATCGGTGATATGGATTTGTCTACGCTCACATTTTACAACTACATCCGATACCTTCGAAAATATTCCATTTCCTTCCGGTATTTCACAGGCGTTGACGGACACAAAAAAAAAAACAGCTCTCCAGTCGGATACAGATCTAAATTGTGGTTATCTTGAGTGGCTTCCAGAACATAATCGTGGTCACCCATGCCAGAACCAAGAACCAATCACGGTCATCCCGATCCGCTTCCAAAACAAAATCACGGTCAATCTGAGCCACTTCCAAAACAAAATTGGGGTCATCCCGAGCTGCTTCCAAAATCCAATCGCGGTCATCTCGAGACGCTCCTAAAACAAACCTGCGGTCATCCCGGGCCGCATTTAAGAAACAATCCTACAGTTGGCTGGTTCCACTTCTTAGCTCCACACCTCGGCCACTGGAGAGAGCAATTTTCCCACTGGTATGTCGCTCTAAACAAAATTGCGGTCATTCCGAGCCGCTCCCAAAACCAACTTGCGGTCATCCCGAGCCGCTACCCGCAAAATATTTACTCTGACCATCCTGGTACACGTCAGAAATAGCACAACTCTGCCATATTACCATTTATCTCAAGAGGTTCACTATGTCCACTGCTTATTCCTATTGAGCAATTTTGGAATGAAATTAAAGTTACGACGCTTGGAAGCCATTTGTTTTTTTTTGGTTTTTTTCCCGAATTACACGTTTATTTCAAAAACTTCTTTTTTTCCGCGCAAATTTCTGAAATTTTCATCAATGCGATGGGTGATTCCTCAGGACAAATAAGATAATTTAATATTTATCAGTCTTCTGCTGATAATTCAGTAGCCTGGCCGGATCGCCATGGTGAATATCCCGGAACTGAGGAATCACCCAACGCGCTGCACTTTATTCTAGGACGATCTTACCTCGTTCACTGTCAGACACGAAAAGGAAAGATGCTTGGTCATGAATCTTTGACTACTGCGATAGTGATGTGCCAAGGGTATGCGTAGAAGGTAGATTATAGGGAAGATGTACCTATATTAATCTCATCACTTTGCAATTCATCCTACTTGAAATAAAACGATATACATGTGACAGGATTAGTTAGTAATGTTTGTTGTAGTTATTTAACGCAAGCAAACATTATTAGAAAACGAAACCGATCCTACAACTGCCCAATTGTTTGATTCATCGTAGGATGAATATAGGAACAATGAGATTAATATGGGGACAGTTTCCCTATTTAAGAGACGTAACGTTACTGGCAGTGTTGGCAATCTTTCTTTGTTGTACCACACATGATGTATACTGTTTGAAGACACTCTATTGCGCGCTGGTACGCAGCGTTCTGGAATACGGTGTGCTTATATGGGCACCTTTTTATGCCACTCATTTAAATCGAATTGAGCGAATTCAACGCAACTTCCTTCGATTCGTGCTTCGTCGGCTGCCGTGAAATGATCCTTTTCGGCTGCCACCCTACGGGCATCGTTGTGCTTTGCTAGACCTGCTGACTCTATCTAGTAGGAGAATACTTTTGCAACTTTTGCACCGCCTGTTAATATTTGACATCCTGAATAACAACGTCGGCACTGTTGAGCAACATTATTATCAACGTCCCAGCCAGAGGAACTCATCGTGCTGATTTTTTCGGTATTCCTGTTCACCGTACCCACTTTGGACAGAACAATCCACTTGATGACCAATTTAATTTTAACACGTCAAAATCAACATTAAAAAGTAGAATTAGTTAATAGCATCTGTCTGTACGATATTATCGAAGACTAGTAAATAAATCAATAAATAAATAAATAAATGTTGTACCACGAAATAAAGTGGAGAGTTTCAGCGATCCATGAAATAATTCAAAATCTTCACTGAAAGAAAAGGGCCCGAAATTTAACGTGGACAGGCTTTAGATGTTTTTGTGGTCACTGATAAAGAAGTAAAGAAGCATTTCACTTAGTAGAACTGGAATATTTACAAGATGTCGTTATTTGCAACTAAATTGGTCCGGTGAGGAATATGTTGATTTTACACTTCGGCAGCGGCATACACTCAGCGAAATAAACGTTCGATATTCATAAGATTGCATTATGATTATTTGCTATAAGAAATCAGTATGAAATTCATAAATTTGCCTTATGAAATATAATGATGTTGAAAAAATAAAAATATGGAGCAACCTGGATTCGAACCTCGAACGATGAGGTTGTGGGTCCAGTGAATTGCCCACTAGTATATATCAACACTTGTAATTAGGAATGCTTAATGGCGTACAAGAACAACGTCGTGTGAGATAAAATCCATTCATAAGTCAGGCTTATGAAATTTCAAAGCATCGTTCATAAGTTGAACCTTATGAAATTTTTAAGATTATTTGGCTGAGTGGAGGAATGCCTACATGTACCTTCATTTAAAATGAATTTGAAGAAATGTATTAATCGACGTAATATAATCGAATAACAGCAAAAAATGACCAGTTATTCTGTGCTTCACTTATTTTTTCATTACTTTTATTTTGTTCAGTTAAATTGTAAAGCTGACGTCGTTTACCATTTGACGTATCTATTTTAATTTTATCGAGCTTAGATATTGATTATTGAGCTGTTCAGTTGTTTCTGACAGTTGAGGACTCATTCCAAGTTTGACGATCGTTCACTAGAAATACTTTTACTGAATTGATTACTGAACACTTAGTTGTTCGATAGTCAGAACATGTTTCTACTGACTTCGGTAAGAAAAACTTGGTGTGCATATCAATTCGCTTTGAGGCAGATTCGACCCAAAGGAAAATAATAAATTTCACACAGGAATGTACCCGTTAGTGTGTCTGCTGAAACGTCACAAATCCCTATTGATTGGATACATAAGCCATTTCATCCATTTCCCCTCTCTTATAAGAAAACACAAATATTGAAATGTAATTTGCAAAAAAAGCAGATTTACTTGCAAGCGTATTAGACTCTTAATTAAAACTTATAAATATTACATACATTCCTAACAAAATACAGCAGCTTCATACGTCGACACCATATTTCGTTGGCCCTCTTTATCTGAAAGCAAATATCAAGTAAATGATAATCTATAGATTTAGGCGTAAACCCACCACTCCGTTTCATTACGCACTGCCTCGCATACAGCTCAACTTAACACTGAGGTCGGACTTCTCCGGCCAGGCATCGTTTTCGTGACCGCATCCAAGTAGATGTAGCTGGTGAGCGTGGGCGTAACGGAAACCCGTTTGGTGACCAGTTGGTCATATAAAATGACCGAAGTCGTTCGGGTGAGTGATTTGGTCACCGTAACGACATCCTTCATCACATACTTGGTCGGCGTATTTTCCATCGCTGCAATCGCACTTCTGCTTGGTGTGATGGTAATCGTTTTCATGGGTGCATCGCGGTAGATGGTGGTGGTGGTGGTGGTGGTTATGGGGGTGATAGGTTCCGGACACTCTGTCGGAACTGATGATGCCCTGATCGATGGTGGAGCAAGCGGAGGAAGAATATCGACCGGAAGATATGTTCGTGGCGGAGGGGCACAGGTGGGATTATCTCGTGGAGGCAAGTAGGCGTTGTTTGGTGGGCAGACGGTGGTTGTCACGGTCGTTTCCACGGGGATTGTGTGCTTTTTGGTTTCTGTCACGGTGGTGAAGCGAGTTGATGTTTCTCTTCGGAAGTCCGTTATGATTGCAGTTTCGGTTGTAGTGACGGGATAGGATGTGGTTTTCCATTTGGTTGTCGAGGAAGTAGTGGTCACAGGAGGTAGCGTCTCCGTTATAGTGCTGGTGGTAGTTTGGATATCCCTTTCTGTTCGAATGATTGTATCGAAGATAGTTGTGGGAACCAGCGTTTTGAATGTGATTGTTTTTGGCTTCAGAACAGTTACGATTGTTTCCGTTTTTGTGACACTATCGGTCACGTAATGCAGTTGTGGAATAAAGCTGGTTATTGTGGATGGGTACAGCAGGGGACACGAGGGCTGTGTATAATCGTATCCATCGAAAGAATTTTCTATCGGCGTACTATTAGCGTTCCATATAAGGAATAGTATCACTCCAATTACACTTTTCATCTTCAATTTTTAAAACCACTCCGTTCCGTAATGTCACTGTGAAATGCGCAAGAATGGGATCAAACTGAAACTGGTTCCGGAGAGAACGATTGGTTTTATACAAAGATCACGCATCTCATTTCATCGGAGATTCAACCAGTTAGAAATTTAATGCGTGCCCACGTTTAAGTTGCCAAAAAAAGAATTTCTGATAAAATATTACTGTCCCCCGCAAGAAGAGCTTGAAATGTGCACATTCAAACTTGAGAGGAATCGCTATGAAGGTGGTTTAAGACCACTGCGAAGTAGATGTTATGAATAATCCCTTGAGGTAGTCGACCATCTTCTGAAATAAGTTTCTGCAAACCCAATGAGCTACTGTGGATTTGCAAATCTCGAGTACTTTTTCAAACAGATGTATCTGATTTTATAAATAAAGAGGGGAAGTAAGATTAAACGTTCAATTCTTGAGACTTTTAGCACTTGCATGCAAACTAGGGCCACCAACACGAGCAATAACGTTTCCCTAACAAGATGGTGATGCTACTTCTCGTGAAGGAGCTTAGAGTTTGGAGATATTTACGTTTGAATCTTAGTTCCCCTCTTTGTTTACAAAATTAGATACGTCTGTTTGAAAAAGTACTCGAGAAATAATTAGGCTTCTGTTGAAATAAGAAAACAATATAGAAATTCACGACAATAAGCTGATTCTATTCTGCAAAAGGACTTAAATGAATTGCATTATTTGTGATCTGATACCATAGGATGACAAGGCTGCCTCTTTGGTCAGACTAGAAAACTATAATATGTCATAATAAATATAAACAAGAAAAATCTTAACAAGATAGCTTCATGTTGAAGAGAAGTACTCTGACAAATCTGACAACGAATAGACATGGCCATCTTTGATTTGCACATTTATTCGGTATAGAAAACTATGTATTTTTCACCGGTCTAGAGATTCTATTCACTCAAGACTTATTTAAAAAAAGACATACCTATGTGTTTTAAACATCACTTTTCCTAATATGATAAGAGGATTTACCTGTTTTAGGAAAGCTTAACAGAATCCACTCTTTTATGCGTATTTCCGTTGCGTCGTTTGTTTGTTTACATTTGTTTGCTCCGTGATCCCCTACCTATTGCAGTCGACAGAATTATGCAGAACGTATTTTTATAAAGTACTTCTCTTTTTCTTTTCAAGTGAGTGTCATTAATGTCGGCAGCCCCGTTTTTATTTGGCTTTCGTTCCACTAAAATTGCATGTGTTAGTAATGGTTTATTGCAGGCAGCAAAAATAACAGCACTTTCGAGTGTATGTGCTTTATTTAAAAAAAAAAAAAGGCAGCACTATTGGAATGAAAAGTTTAAGTT
This sequence comes from Aedes koreicus, assembly GCA_024533555.2. NCBI lineage: Eukaryota > Metazoa > Arthropoda > Insecta > Diptera > Culicidae > Aedes > Aedes koreicus. Next base: position 26,292 of record JAHHFK020003156.1, on the reverse strand, counting down.
AAATAATCAAGTTACCATATAAATATATTCAGTAAAGTGAATTGATAGAAGAATGTATAAAATAAGAGGTTTGAACATAGATTGTTAATTATAGTCAATATTTCCTCTGGTTCACAATCCAAAGGTTGTTTTGAAATTCTGTCTTGGAAGTTGTAAAGAATCAACAAAACTTATAGAACAAAGAAATAGTAAGAGGTAAATTTGTAGAACATTTTAAAACTATTTTTTTGTTCCTTATTTTCCATTCCCACTGGATTACGAAATTTATCACTTCTTTTTGAAAAAAATTGGAATAATATGAAAAAAAAAAGTTTTTTGAGAATGCAGATGCTTCAAGCAATAAAATAGTTTACGATAGTTTTTTTTAGGAGTATAAAAACTTCATACATTTTTCCAAAGGCTAAATAGTTTTTGAGATACTTCGAAAATAAGTTCGGTAAAATTGGTTATATCTGCCGATAGCGATAGCTAGAAAAAGTTTAATGATACACAGAAAATAATCGAAATGATCGATTCAAACGTTTTTGTACATCCATTTAGAATTAAAGATTGAACTCGAAAATAATGCTACACTTTATTGTGTATAACTTTTCAATCCATCAGTACAAATAAATGAAATTCTGGCAAAAAGGGTATAATGAATTTAGAGCATAATGTTAACATGAGCGAAATTTCGTCACAATCTGTCAAGTAGTTATCGAGATGGCTTCCAATCAAGATGTGCTTCGGAAAAAAAATGTGGGCATGGTCGTGGAGGGATTTATAAAGGCCAGTCCCACAGGAGGATCGCATAACAGTTGGGAATCGACAATTCGACCGTGTCCTGGCGAGCTGCAGCGGAAGAAAAGCGAAAATGACCGACCCCGTGAACGCACGGAAGGAGATGGATTATTTCAACCGCAATCCGAACCATTTGGTCATTTCTTCCGTCTGCTTCGTTCAGCAGACAATGAACCGGGCCGGACTTCATGTCTTCAAGGTAAGGAAGGCGCCTTTCCGAACCAATTAACATAATACGGTGGCCAAATCCCACGCCAGGAAGCAAACCGCGAGGGGTTGGTGTAGCCGAAATGCATTGTAATTGACGATGAGACGCACACGCAAAACGCAGATCTCCGGCCTGGAATTTTTCGTCGGCAAGTCCCACCTGGATGTTCCGGAGAAATTTTGGAAGAAGAAGGTCAAAACATTGGCCAAGAAGTGTTTGGTGTGGCAGGCGATCTGTGGGTGCGGCTAATTCAGCAAGCCGTAGATGACGACTGGCCCCATCAACGGCCAAATATATAAAGATGAATGCCTCCAGAACCGCCTGCTGCCCTTCCTCCGGTCCCAAGAAGGTCCTAAGAAGGTGTTTTGGCCGGATTGAGCATCGTGCCATTATGTGAATTTGGCAATAGAGTGGTACAAAACCAACACTTTGTGCCGAAGGAGGCAAATCCGCCAAACTGGCCAGAACTTTACCCAATATTAAAATTCTGGGCGATTATGAAGGGCAAGCTTCGGAAACAAGGAAGGTCTTCAAAAACTACAGGATTTGAAGAAAGAGTGGATTAAAGTGTGGAAGAAAGATGGCGCGAGTATTGCACAGGATTTGATGGATAGCGTTAAGCCCAAGGTGCGGGCATTTTGCCTAGGAGAGGAGGTTGAATAAATCAACTGTGTGAAAACATACCTAATATGTTTTTATTTATTCTAAAGTTTCAAAAATACCGGATCTAAAATGAACTTTTGGTGATCATTTTGGTCTGTTGCATTTTTTTTCGAATACAATCTTCAAGTCTCAAAACTTGAAATGTTTTTTTGTGCAGTTCTGACATGTTAACCTTTTTAATTCAAGTGATTTAACTCTTAGAAAAATAATTTTTAGTCGTCCTGGGATATTGAATGTGTTTTTCATGTTGAGTAGAGTGCTGACACTTTTTTTGGCTTCGTCGTTGACATGATATCATAGCACAAAACTTGAGGCTGAAGTAACAAGGATTGGGCTTGTTATTAGAGCGTCAAAGTCAAAATACGTGAAAGAAAGAGGCTCACGAGATAATAATGATAGCATCCCGCAGCGAGTTCATATCGACGGTGATGAAAATAGGGCGGTAGACGAATTTGTGTATCTGGACTCACTGGTGACGAAAAGATATACAAGGCTAATTATAGCTGACAATTGTGCCTTCTTTGGATTCCTAAGGACGCTGAGATTCTTCCCGAGAGCCGTCCGCTCCTTTCGTCATGATCTCTAGTAGTACCACCAACACCATCGGCCCTAAAATCCTGCCCATGGACTTGCCGTGTCTTCATGGTTTTAAACTTCATTGACCATTTCTGATATCTTTCGCCACCTTACTCGGTGTGTAGACTCTGCATTGCAGTGCAGAGTGTTATCTTTGTCTCACAGTGTCAAGTAACAAAAAAAAACATGTTAGTATTGTTAGTGTAAAAATTATGAGAAGGGAATTAAAATAAGATTTTTAACATGAAGTTTATCATCGATTCATTTATCTGTCCCACCTAAATTTAGAGTATTTGATACAGTTATTTCGGAATACTTCAAGATAATTCAGCACGATGTTATTTGTGTGCCACCTAAAAGAAGAAGAAAAACAAACAAACCAAATAGGACTAATGTGGGTTAAGGATGCCCGTTTATGAGAAATGGATTTTTAATGTGCGAGTTGGGTCTCTTCCAAGGATGAGATCAGTCGCGGTGAAATCTTTCTGTTGATTTGCGCATTGAAGTTTGCAAAAAAAAAAACACCCCAGCCCAATCGAATCAACCCAGTTAAGAGTAATTTATAAAGATAATATTGCCACCACTCCGAACCATTTCTCTTACAGGGTGTCTCACATTAGGTGTCACTAAAACAAAATCGGATTACAGCAAAACAAATCAACCAAATCATAGCATAGATTTTTCATTTGAAAGTTTTAGAAATAAACCATATTAATTCAATTTGAATCTCTCGCCCTTTTCCTTGATAACTTTACGCAAACGCTTTGTAACCCCATCGCAGCTGGCACCCACGATTTTCTGAGGATATCAACCAAATGTTTGAGATGTGGGTTGAGACCGGTGAAGATGCGGGCTATTCTTCGCTTGTGATGAAATCGGGCAAATTTTCCGCTCACCACGCTTGTGTCTTCTTTGCCTTGTGAGCTGGAGCTGAGTCCTGTTGGGAACAATATGGTTTATTCCCATACAGCGTTGAAGCATGAGGAAGCAGATGGTTCTTCAGAACCTGCTCGATGTAATATTCAGTGTTGAAGAGGATGTTTTCCTTTTCGTGAAACGGCGCCCCATACCATGATTTTCGATACATTCTGCTAGTATTCTACAGCTAGTTTATCTCTTGGACTATTGGCAAGACTTTTGCCATACACCCGATCATTTTGTTGATTATGACTGTTCTGAAGGAGGAAGAGCTTTTCACCCGAAAACAAAATCTCGCAGTCACCGTGCCGAACCAAAAGATTTCTGCTTCTTTGGACCCTGGCTTGCTTTTGACGCTCCGTCAACCCGTGAAACCGTTGTTTCTTGTACGGCTTGCATTCCAGATTGTTAAAAGTAGGCTTACTCGAATGACGTGTGGGAAACGAATGAACAAAAGTATATTTGAAATAATTCATGACTTACTACTATGTACAATAATAATTCAACGATTACTGAGTTTTTTACATTCCCGCTTAATCGAGAATTATTTGATCTCGAGGGTTTTCTTTGTATCTTTTAGCTTTGAGATTGGAATTGCCTAAGAGAGGACATCTGCGATTTGCTCCTGCATTCCAACGTGTTGCATAGTGATCATCTTCTGCTCCAGATTTTCTCGCACGTAGTGGTGTCGGATATCAATATGTTTGTTGCGAGGTGAATATCTCACTTTCGTTTTCGCCAGCACTGAGGGTGTCGCAACGCATTGGAATTGCGAAACTCCATGCAACTCGTTCCGTAGTCCACGCCACCACAAGGCTTCTTGGGTCGCCGCCGAAACAGTCATATACTCTGCCGACAAAGCAACTGTAGCCTGCTTACGGCAGCTCTATGAAATGGCACCACCTTTCTGCTTGAAGACATAGCCGGTGATAGAACGACGTTGGGATCATTCGCCCAATGCGCGTCAGCCAACGAAACCTTTATCGGACTCCTTCGAGTATGTCATTTTCATCGACTTGGTTCCCTTGAGATACCGCAGAATCCTCTTTGCTGCGATCCAATGCGCCTTCCCTGGGTTCTGGCAAAACTGGCTTACCATATTCACCGCGAAGCAAATGTCCGGCCGTGTCGATTGCGCCAGATACTGCAGACTTCCCACAAGCACTCGGAATGCGACGTTCTCCATCTGCTTCCGATCTTCTTCGGTAGTTGGGCACATCTCCTTGGTTAGCTTCTGGTTCGGATCCGCAGGGGTTGCCACAACATTGCAATCTGGAACATTGAAGCGCGTCAGTAGACAGTCGACGTATCTCTCCTGATGTATCATGATGTACGGCTACCATCTTTCGTCACTCGCATCACAAGGATTTTGTTGGCCAAACCAAGGTCCTTCATCCGGAATTTCGTCATCAGCTGTTTCTTTAAGCGATCCACCCATCGCTAGTTGTTTGAGAACACCAGCATATCGTCCACGTATACAGCCACTATCAGAACCATGCCAGCTTAAATTTTGAAGTAAACACACCGGTAGGCGGACCGTTTCAAACCAATGCGCTTCGGCTCAGAATCAAACTTCTGGTTCCACTCCTTACTGGCTTGCTTGAGCCCATAGAGTGCTTTCTTCAAGCGGCAGACTTTCGTGGGTGCGGCTGGGCCGACGAATAAGTCTGGCTGTTCCATGTAGATTTCCTCCTCTTCAAGGTCGCCCTGCAGGAACGCCGACACCACGTTCAGCTAATGGATCTTGAGATTCATCTTGGCAGCCATCGACATCAGATACCGTATGGTGGCATACCGAACAACAGGGGCGTACGTTTCGGTGTAATCGATACCATGTACCTGGGAGAAGCCCTTGATGACCAAGCGGGCTTTGTACCGCTCCACAGATCCATCCGAGTTCGTCTTCAGCTTGTAAACCCACTTGCAGCGTAGAGGCTTCCTCCCGTTCGGTAGTTCAACCAACTCCCATGTTTGGTTCTCCATCTGGGTCTCGTATTCCGTCAGCATCTTCCTTCCATCTGTCGTTGTCCTACCGAGCGAGCGCCTCTCGGAGCGTGGCTGGCTCGCCCTTCGTTTCGACGGAATGTATCTGTTCAGATTGGGAACCACGGTATGCACTTCCCTGGATTCTACATTTTGAAGTCCAGGCCGGTTACCATCGTCTTGAGTTGCTTCATCCCACCGGCAGCGATGTGTCCCATGCGCCGACGCTACAACTCGTAGTTGTCGCCCTTCACCAAATTAACCACGAGCTTCTTCGTTTTGATCAGCTTGTAGAAGCCGCCAACTTCACGACCAATCGCCACTACCTCGTCGTCCGGGTTGACAACTTTGCACTCCTCTTTGGAGAATATCACACGAAATCTCTTCTGGCATCCCTTGCTCACCGAGTGTAAATTAATCGCCATATCAGGGACACACAGTACATCGCTCATTGTGAGGTCCCAGGTCGCATCGTCGCACTCAGCCTCCAGCTTTACCGACCTTTCACTACGACGGCCACCTCAGCTTTGTTGGCCACGTTTATCCGTGATGACACATCCTGTGGTTTTCGAGCACGTTCATGTTCCGGCACAAGTGAGTAGTTGCACCAGAATCGAAGAACCAATCACAATCGCTTCTTTTGGTTGACTGCACCGCGTGGGCGGCGAAGAAAGCTGCATTTCCTTTCGGGGTACTTCACTTATCCTTCTTCTCGGCGCTCGCTTCCTTCTGACATTCTGATGCAAAGTGGACAAGCTTCTGGCATCGGAAATACTTCACACCAGCCTTATCAACTTGCTTCTTTGGTACATTTTGCTTGTTGAAGAATGCACTCTCGCTTTCAAACGATTTTGAACCACCCTTCAGCTTGACTTCCTGCATGATCTTCGCCTTGACTATGACCACCGTCAAAGCCACTCCGGATGACTCCAAGCCCATGATCATAGGATCGTACTTCTTTGGCAAACCTTTCAGCAGCAAACTGCACATCCAAGTATCGTCAACCTAGAAGCCAAACCTCCATCAGCTGGTTGCAGGTCAGCATAATCTCATTCACGTACTCCTGGGGAGACTGGCAAATGACGTCGTCGTCCCTCTCGGCCCCGATCAATCGGATGCCTGTCAGCCTCCAAAGAAGTCCAATCTTCCGGGTAGAGCGTGTTGTTCGAACGTGTTCCGCAAGTTGTCCCATGCATCTTTTGCGGTTTTGGCATTCTGCGCCAGGCCGTAGATGCTCAGATCGATGTTGAGAAAGATAGTTGCCAGAGGTTGTTCCGACAATTCTTCACTTACTTCCGGAACTCCTTCCTCGGAAGTCAACAAGAAGAACAGAGTCATTCGTTGTCGCGAATTACTTTGTCGGCACGGTGATTCCATGATTGTGTTTTCGGATGAGAAAAATTTCGTATTGCAGCAAAGTTTCAACGCTCAAAATGACAGAGTCTATGCAGCAAGTATTCAGGATATCCCTTCTTTTCGCGCAGTTCAACGCTTTCAAAATCATACTTCGGTCATGGTTGGGGAAGCGATTCCTGCGGAAGGTCGTCTACCACTGCTTTTCATTGAGAAGGGTGTAAAAATCAACGCAGCATACCACGTAAAAGAGGTCCTGGAAAAGCATTTGAAGAAGCATACGTCAACGATGCTCGGTAACCACAAATGGTGTTTCAACAGGATTCTGCGTCGTCCCATGGAGCAAATATTACCCAAGCATGGTGCACCAAGAATTTTCCAGACTTCATTCCTAAGGAATTATGGCTAGCTTCTTCGCCAGATGCAAATCCTCTGGATTTTTCTGTTTGGGAAATCATGGAAGCTCACTTTCGAGATCTCAAACCAATGGGTATTGAAACATTCAAAGCTACCATACAGAAGATATGGGATGAAATCCCCGAAAATCAGGTGCGTGCAGCTTGTAATGCATTTCCAATGAGACTAAGGGCAATCGTTAAAGCTAAAGGCGATAGAATCGAAATGTAAATATGTACACATAAACAATAAAATATAAGAAACAGAATAACAAAGAAACATTTAAATTATTTGTATTTTCGTGGGAGATACAGTCTGTTTCATGCGTCACTTATTTGGGCCTACCTTGTATGTAATGAAAAAATATTTGGCAATAAAATCATTATGGCAACACCGCCGCCAATAAAGTTTTTTTTGAATTTCTACATGAAAAAACATCAGATTATCTTTAGACATGATAGATCCGGAGATACCGACCAAAGAAAATAATAGTTTTTTACAAATAACTTATAAATGTTGCCTTGCTCCAGTTTAAGCGCTGTATCTCGGGAACGGCTCGGAAGGAATACCTTCAGGTCATGAATGCTTTCTATGTATTAAAGTCTGGAGAACACGAAAAGTTTTGAATCTTTCAAATCAAATAATTCTGATTTGGCAAAAATTGCAATGTTATATCTATAATGCAGAAAAACCAAGGATTGTTGAAATGCAGTTACTCCAGAATGTCTCAAAATACTTAATGGTTTTGAGTGATTTATACGTTAAAGAACGTGAGGAACACGATAACAAAAAGCTGTTTTTTTTAATTTAGTACACACGCACGATTGCTCATTTTACGAAAAACGCAAATTAATTTTAAAAATGCGAAAAAAGCACGCTTTGCAATACTGCGTTCCAAGAAAAACATGTTTTACAGGATTTCTTAAACAATTCCGTTTAAAATCATCCAACAAATTGTTTTTAGATATAATGGTTTCGGAGATGCAACCAATTGAAAAATGGATTTTTATCAAAAACATGAAAAATTGGGGTGATCCCATTTGCCGAGGGATAGTCCAATCGGCCCAAAAACTGGGTTTTTTAAATATCTGTGGTAGATTTGCCCTTTTTTTTGGTCACATTGAATGGCCATATATATATATATATATATTTTAACATGCACTGCACAAGGACCGGAAATTGAAGTGCTCCTTTTAAATTAAATTCAACAAATCAAAACCTTTTCATTTCAAGTTCACAGCAACTCACTTGAAACAGTTCACTGTTTGAAAAACACCACGATTAAATTCAAGATGACAACCTTTGGGAGAAATGACCTGCTTCAAACGATCAAAACAAACATTTTATACTGCCCACAGGTGTTCTTCTGGTATTAGATCCCATTCAGCCACTAGTTGTCTTTTCAGGTTTTCCAAACTTTCTTGTTTTTTAGAGAACTGGCGTCCAACCTACTCCAAACAGAAAAGTCCGTTGGATTCAAGTCAGGCAAAATCACTGGTCACTTCGTGCTGCAAATGAATCATGGAAAATGTTAAAAATCAAACACATCTTAAGCACGTTGTGCTGGAGAGACAAATTTAAAATTTAAAACTTAAGTGATGCATGTAATAACAACTGGTCATCGAAATTTTGCTCAATTTAATGAAATAGATTCCATCAAATCATCTCAGAACAATAAATGAAGACAAATTTCTCACTCTATCCACGATGGACGCACACCAACGACTAACCCAACTTTGGTTGTGATATATGCAAACTAAAACAGTTGTTTAAGCTTCTTCCTCATATTTCGAACAGATCTCTGTTACAGCATCGTCATCATCATCATCTAAGAAAATAATATCGCAAAGTTTGTTTTTTATTGCACCTTTTATCCGCATTCTGAGCACATAACCTTCTTATTCAGTTTCAGAGGCAGGACTTATTGACTAGGCTAAGTCTGCAGAGCAACCAGTTGATAAGGTCAGTCGGTGTCGCAGTCGAGTTGCTTCCATCGGATTCACCCCGGTCGAGATAGATAATGTTGATGGCTGGTAGAGAATTTGTCATCGTCGGTGGCGTGGTGATGCTTGCCTGTGATTGTTCGCTGCTCGACGAAGATTGGTCGTAGTTCTCGCCTAGAGGTTCGTCCACTAAGTTGGCCTCGATGTCGTTGGCCATCCGCTTGATGGGTGATGCCTGTGCAAACCCGAAACTCTGAAGGAACGAATTGGGAGTAGTTTGCTCAACGTAACGGGTCTGCTGCCGTGGTTGATTTACTCCTGGGAGATAATCATTTGCCGGCGAAGGAGGAGGCGGAGGAGGAGGTGTAGTGACTACTGGGAGGTACGCGTTCGTCGGTGGGACCGGAGGTAGGTAGGTGCTTGGTGCACAGTAGGACGAAGTGATGTATGATGTGATGGTGGTTGGTTGAATTCGGAACTCGGTTGTCGTGGAAGTGAGATAATCGGTGGAGGTTGAGGTGAGGGTCTGCACTTGCGTTTGTGTTTGCGTGAGATATTCGGTCAACCGAGGAAGCGTGACAAATGCCGTTGAGATCGCTGGGGGCAGGGTCGTTACTACAATGCGGGTTTCCGTTACTGGGACGGAGATGTAGCTTGTGGTCGGTGGATTCAGTGGGCAGCTTGGCTTATTGTAGACATAGCCGTTATTGAATGGGACCGATGGTTTTGGGTAGTTGTAGCCGTTAAATGCTTGTGTTGGTATTTCGGCTGCGATTTTTGTAGCCAACAGAAGCAAACTACCTAAAATGAGTGATGTGAACTGAAAAGAGAGAATAATAATGAAATTTGGTATGGTTTTTTCCATTTTTATAACTTGCATCGCTTATGAATTAGGGTAACTGGATGCCCATAATATAATTGCAAAAAAAATTACTATTTACGCCAGAACTCATACTGAAGTGTACGTATAATTTAGACATCAATTTGTTAAATCGATAATAGACAGCATGCAATAGTGGTTTCTTGCGAGCCATCATCGTTTAGTGCAGTAGACTGATGCAAATTTTTAATTTTTCAATCCGTGAAGCATAAGCGGTTTCAAATTAGGACATAATAATCCACCCAAAATGTGAACACATTTACTTTGAATGAATTGTCATGAAGTTTAGAATAATCCCAATACGCTTTCTCTGAAAAAAATCCTAATTATTATGACAACTTATAAGAATAATGACAAAAGAGCTTCCTAAAGATTGTACTCGAAAAAAATGCAACGCTTTCTTTTGCGTACAACTTTTTATTGCATGGGTAAAAATTGATTTAATTTTGGTTATATCTAATTAAAAGTGTATTGTGTAAAATTTGTCAGTAGTTTTTGAGATGGTTTCCAAGCAAGAAGAGAAATTACGGGCCCGGTCGTGGAAAATCTAGGCCAATCCCTCAGATGGATCGTGAAACAATTGGGAATCGAAAATTCGACCGTGTCCCACGTGGTAAAATCGTTCAAGAAGGCCCAGACGACCCAGTGGCGAGTTGGCAGCGGTAGAAAAGCCAGAACGACCGACCCCGTGAACGTAAGGAAGGTGAGGGATTATTCTTCTTTTGTCGGGGTACAAACTCACTGCGACCATTTATTGACCTATTTTGGTAAGACCCATTTGTTGTGCGCAGTTAATTTCTACACCCACCAGTATTTAGGACTGGAGGTTGTTTTTTTAGGCCTGCGTTATACCCCAGTCCATCCATAATGAATGCTACTACCTTCTTGGGATTTATATTCCACCAGATATCTCGAGGTTGCATACCCAACAAACATCGGTGTCGAATAACAGCTTGTTCAAACAAATTTGGAGAAGTTGTTCAGCTTTTCCTTCTAGACAGCTGAATAAATTCTCCAAATTTGTTTGAACAAGCGATTATTCGACACCGATGTTTGTTGGGTAATGCAACTCCCGAAACAACGTTTCCTCTTATTAAAGAGAAAACTGCATTCACAAATTAGATGATCTGAGGATTCAGTTTTGAACCCACAGAACCGAAATTCTTCAGAATGAAGCTTCCTTAGCTTCATTAGGAAGTATCGCGATGGGCAGTGGCCGGTTAATAAGCCTACATTCACGCTTGATTCGCGCTTGCTAAGTTTCAGCAGTGCGTTCGTGTTTTTCACGCTTGGAACAATGAATCTTTTTGACTGCTTTATTCCAGTTGCAGTGTGCCAATTTGCTCCTACAGTCTGTTTCTCCCAGTTTCTAAGCTCCATCGATAATGCACTTGTGGATCCATATGTAACCTATTTAGGATATCAAATTTCTTCCGAAGGTATACAACCAGACAAAGCCAAATATTCAACAATTTTGAACTTTCCAACACCAAAAGATGCAGACGAAGTAAGAAGATTTGTCGCATTTACAAATTATTACCGCCGTTTCATTCCTTACTTTTCAGACATTATAGCCCCTTTAAATAACCTACTAAAGAAAAACGTTACATTTGATTGGACTAGAGAATGTCTAAAGGCATTCGATACACTTAAGCAAAAATTACTATCACCAGTAATTTTGAAATTTCCCGATTTTACAAAAAAGTTTATTCTGTACACAGATGCTTCAAAAATAGCCAGTGGAGCTGTACTTACACAACAGCATGGTGACATTGAACTCCCAATAGCTTATGCGAGCAAAAATTTTACTAGAGGCGAGAAAAACAAATCGACCATTTAACAAGAGCTTACAGCCATTCATTGGGCGATAACACATTTTAGACCATATTTATACGGGAGAAGGTTTACTGTAAAAACAGACCATCGTCCACTCGTATACTTATTTTCTATGAAAAATCCCTCGTCAAAGTTAACACGAATGAGACTAGAGCTAGAAGAGTACACATTCGATATAGAGTACGTGAAAGGCAAAGAAAATGTCGACGCCGATGCTCTTTCACGAATTCTTATTGACTCTGACGAACTCAAGAATATCTCATGTTTACCAGTTCAAACGAAAAACATGACCAAACAACAAAATACCCAACATGATGATAACAAAAATACCGATCCACTTAATACACCGCCGGGAAAAAAAAATAAATATTTTAAAAATAAATATATATATATTCAGATCAAAAAAAAAAAATTGAAAAAGCGAACCTTACCGTTACAAATAAAATAACTAAAAAAAATCAAATAAAAAATAAACATAAAATAAAAATATTTTGTTGTTAAAAAGAAAAGATTATAAAAAATTTTTCTTTTTAATTTTTGTTTGAAAAAAAAAACAACCATAAACCACAAAAAACACACAAAAAATCCCAAAAAAAAAAAAGAAAAAAAAATAATTTTATTTTGAAAGGGAAGGAATATGTACCTAAGGAGTGTATCGAAAAAAAGCTATCCACAAACTTTCTTTCAAATTATGTTGAAAACCGATATTTTATTCATACAAAAAATTGATCCTTTATTGTACGAGGTTAAACTTGAACATAATGAAGACCGGATGAAATTTAAGCTATTCCTTCACGAATTTTCGAACTTTGGATTGAATGATCTTCATCAAGTTCCGGACAAGTGTTGCATCGCATTTTTTGGACGCTTGAGCCCAAATTTTTTTGAACTCCTGCATGTTCCCCTGCCTTACCAGTCTTCTTGAAGACCCTCTTCACGATTGCCCAGTAACGTTCGATGGGTAGAAGCTGAGGGCAATTTGGTGGATTGATATTTTTCTCAACGAAATCTATACCCTTTTCCGCAAGCCAATTGAGAGTGGTTTTGGCATAGTGAGCCGACGCTAAATCCGGCCAAAACAGTGGAGGTGTATTATGCTTCTTATATAAAGGCAACAATCTCTTCTGGAGACACTCAGATCGATAGATTTCCGCATTTATAGTTCCGGTAGTGTAAAAAATGGTTGACTTCAAACCACAGGAACATATTGCTTGCCATACCAGTACCTTTCGACCGAATTACTCCACTTGAATGGACCTGTCCGCATCGCTCACATCCTCCCCATCGATGGCAGTAAAGTATTGTGGACCTGGAAGGGTTTTTGAGTCCTCCTTTACATAGGAGGACATCGTCCATCAAAACGCATGCATCCGGACGCTGCAAAAGACGCGAATACAATTTCCGGGCCCTTGTTGCTGCTCGCTTCTTCTGTTCTGCACTTTGTTTCGAGATTTTCTGCTTCTTGTAGGTCTTCAGGTGGTTTCGCCTCTTGATACGCTGGATCATTCCGACACTCGTTCCTGCTTTTTTGGCCAAATCACGTATTGACATTGATTTGTTCTTCATGATTAGAGATACCACTTTCTGCTCCAGTTTCGGGTTGGAAGAACCGGGTTTTCTGCCTCTGCCATCCAAAGAATAGTGTTCCCCAAACTTATTAATGATGGTTTTAACACTCGCATGATAAATTCCAAACCGCTTCGCCAATTTTCGCATAGTAATACCCTTCTCACTTAGCCATGTGTCCAGAACCTTAATTTTCACTTCCTTTTCAATACGCGACATTTTGAAAACGCAGAATTTGAACCGCACAAACAAGTAAACAAAAGAAAACTGACAGTCAAACGCACAGCATGCAGTGTTCAGAGTATAAAAAACCATCACAAATACATGCGTACAACGCAAATGTATGTGGATAGCTTATATTCGATACACTCCTTATATAAAAAGAAGAAACCCAACCAAGGGCACCAAACCAAAAATACATAACGCCCACCCCTACTTAACAACAGGGTAGTTTAAAATCGATTGAATAAAGATTCTTATCCAGCGTACAGTTGAGTATGGACGTGTTTTATCACGGTGCATGTTGATGACAGCCATCAGAGAGAAGAACTAGTTACAAACTATAACACAGTACAATTACACTCTTGAGCGAAAGTTTAAGAGCCTTGCCAAGGCCAAGAAACGCGGATATTGGCGTCACTTCGTCGAAGGGTTACCGCGTGAAACGTCGATAAGAACTCTTTGGACCGCCGGGAGAAAAATGCGAAATGCGTCGTCGGTGAATGAAGACAAGGAAAGCTCTTCCCGGTGGGTCTACGCGTTCGCCAAGAAAGTGTGCCCAGATTCGGTTCAGGTGCAACGTATTGCCCGCGATACTCAAAACAATCGTAACGAAATGGATGCGCCCTTTTCGATGCTCGAATTCTCACTTGCTCTCCTTTCATGCAACAATTCCGCACCAGGGAATGGAAAAAATCAAGTTTAACTTGTTGAAAACCTCCCAGACGTCGTAAAGAGGCGCTTGCTAAACTTATTTAATCAGTTCTTGGAAAGCAATATTGTTCCGGATGAATGGAGGCAGGTTAGAATTATAGCTATACAAAAACCCGGGAAAGCCGTGTCGGATTACAACTCGTCCAATTGCGATGTTGTCGTGTATACGGAAGCTGCTAGAGAAGATGATTCTCCATCGGCTCGACAAATGGATTGAATCTAATCTAATGGCTTTCTATCTCATACACAATTTGGTTTCCGCAGAGGCAAAGGAACGAGCAATTGTCTTGCGCTGCTCTCAACAGAAATACAGCTGGCCTATGCTCAAAATGAGCAAATGGGTTCAGTTTTCATGGACATTAAGGGGGTTTTTGATTCAGTTTGTGTAGACGTCCTTTCAGACAAATTCCACGAGTGTGGCATTTCACCATTATTAAACAACTATTTGTACAATTTGTTGTCTGAGAAGCATATGAGCTTTTCTCACGGGTCTTCGACAACTTCACGAATTAGCTACAAGGGTCTCCCCCAGGGCTCTTGTTTAAGCACCTTTTTTTTTCTAATGTTTTTGTTAGAGACATCGATAGCTGCCTCATGGAAAATTGCACGCTAAGACAGCTTGCGGATGACGCCGTTGTTTCATTTGTAGGACCAGGGGCGAACAACCTGCAGGGACCGTTGCAGGATACCTCAGACAATTTGTCTACCTGGGCTGTAAAGTTAGTTGTTTTTTCTAGGAAGCGTGATCCAGCGCAGATACTGCTTCAACTCATGGGTAAAATAATAACTCAATGTTTGTCTTATAAATACCTAGGGGTCTGAGTCTGATTCTAAATGCACCTGGGGAAAGCACATTAAGTATCTGCATCAGAAATGCCTGCAGCGAATAAAATTCATTCGTACTATCACCGGAACATGGTGGGGAGCCCACCCGGAAGATCTGATAAAGCTGTATCGTACAACTATTCTGTCGGTTCTCGAGTACGGTAGCTTCAGTTTTCAATCCGCTTGATAACCACGCGAAGCCATGCAAGTGTGTGCGAGCGACATTTGCTTTGCTGCTGTACAACTGAGTGCCTCAACAATCGAAGAAACTGTAGGGTTTTTATTCCATGCAATTCAACTTGTTAAAGTGGCTGAATGGTTACTATCTGGAGCCGCGACGCTGGCGGCCACGGTTCGAATCTTGGAATTGACTTTTTGTTTTTTTGTCAGCCCGGACTCCAATTTTATACTCAACAACTAATACACTGCACAACCCACGCACACATCGAATTTTTCAAAGCAAATTGACGTGATGCTTTTTTGCCCACGACCAATGTTGCATTTTTTCTCCAAGTTACGATCCATTACGAGAAATGAAACAAAATCATTCGAAATTGCATTACAATCTTGCTTTTTTTATTTTGGGTGCAGAGAAGGAAGAATATTAGATATTAGAGACGTGCTGGGTAAGCTGGACTTGGACTATATGGGGCTAATTTACAAGTTCTTGAAACAAATAGATGTATTCGTTTGATCCTCTCTTAGCTGTCGCTTTAACATGTCCACCTCGCCCCCTCCCCCGTAATACCGCTTCTATTGTATCGTTACAGCTTAACCCAATTCAACATCTACGCCAGACCTACAGCAACAATATAGCATCGCCAATCTGCTGTTGAACGCCAACGTTAAGATTCCTACTTCCCCATTCCTTCCGGAATCATTGTAATCCCTAACCTCGACCAAGCCGCGAGTTTTTCGGCTTTCCAAAACTAACCTAGAAGTCCAGGTGTTAGTGAGTGAATTCGGTCGGGATAGATTGTGCTCGTGAAAAAGTCCGTACTGTGCGGGTGAAATCGCACTCGAAAGCGCCTGAAAAGTGTTCTCCAGGCTAGCAGCAATCGCGTACGTTGTGGAAGTGATATTTTCCGTCGCTAAACAGTTTGGAAAGTGGTGAACACATTTTTTTTTGCTTGGTTCTCAGCCTCCATTGGCAGTGAAGAGGAGTTTTCTTGTTGAAAATGTTCTCCCTCTCGCGCTGAACGGATAGCTCTCTCTCTGTCTGTTGCTCGCGTTTGCAATTTGTGGGAGAAGCGCAGTGGTGTTGGTGTGAGTTTGATGGATTGATTTTTTTTTTCGCCCACCCTGAATGCGATTCATCAAAACGTAAAGTTAGAGAGGTAGGTGGTTGTGTGTGTTGGCAGTAGTTTGCATCGCATCGGCGGCAACAACAACAACAACCTGCAACTAAGTGCAAATATCTAGAACTAGATTTTAAAGAAAAATACCACAATCGTGTCAATGTGAATTTTGCTTCGGTGTACAGGCCTAGTTTGTAAATTAATCGGTGCAAGAAGAGTGTATTAGACACAGATATCATGTTACTACCGGAAGGTTTCCGCCCCTCGGCGCGGCCGGGATAAAGGTGGATAAGGACAAGTGCCGACGGCAGTGGCCCGACCAGAAGATGGCCATCTCGGACATCGAGGAGAGCCGGTTTGAAAAGCAACAAATTATTTATTTCTACCATATTTTGAAGACAATATCTAATATCCTGTTTTATTTTATTTTATATTGTCTATTTTGTTTTGTTTTGTTTTTCGTTATGTTTGTCTATTTTCAGTCACATTTGAGCGGTCTATTGCTTTTGGCGGATGGTGTAGGTATGTACTTTCAGCGTATCGTTAACCAAAACGAACCCTGCTGCTAACCCTTCCCCAACTATCCAACATCCCAGTGATTTCTCGTGGAAGTGCAGAGGATTTCTCGGCTTCCTCCAAAGCGAGTATCATGTCAACACGTTCCTTCCCATTATTTACTTGACCAGCATTCGGGCACGGCCGGCGCCGGTATTGCTTTATAATGGATCACCAGTTTTTACACATTGAAGATGTACGTTACTCCCAAACATCATCTGTTGGTTCTTTGTGCAAATACAGCTGATCTGGCAATAACGGAATTGCATCCGTGGGCGGTCAATCATGCACATGCTCATGCTCATACATCCTTCAATCTCCCCCCCCCCCCCCTGACTATCTGGACGACGACATTAAGTCCAAAAATAAAAATGATTATTTATTATTAAATTAATTAAATTAAATATAAATAATAAAAATAATAAATTATTATGTTATATCCTCATCACAACTAATCCTAATCCAAAACAATAACATAACATATATTATAAGAATAATATTCTTTTTCGCCCCAATTAGTGGGGTGGGGGCTCCCCAAACACAAATGATTTCCCCCACAAGCGCAGTTCTACTCTAGTTCCGTCAATATGACCACACCACCGCGACATATCTGATTACAAACCCATTAAACCCCACAAAGAGGGCCGACTCTCTCATTTACTGGTTGTAGCGGTTGAGTTGCTACTGAGAAACTCGGCATACTTTATTGCGTCTTACACACACACACACACACACACACACACACACACACACACACACACACACACACACACACACACACACACACACACACACACACACACACACACACACACACACACACACACACACACACACACACAAAAAAAAAAAAGGAATAAGCTACAGTTACAATTGGTTGGGGTTCTGCCAAATCACTTCAAGCGCCTATCGAAAAAAATCAGCTTTGTCCGACATATTCAAACAGAACTTTTCAATTTCAAGATGAATCACATCAGTGGTTTTGAAGTTTTTAACCAATAAGCAATTTGAGTGATCCATCTTCATAATGCATCGAAAATATATTCTGTGAGGATTTTAGGGGTCCAGTTACGCAGAATGACGCAAAATCCGCTTGGTGCAACCTGGCAGAACCCCGACCAATTATAGATCCTGAATTTTGAACTCCATAGTAGTTTGCATGACCTAGAACATTCCAGGTTATCCTCAGAATATCTACGGTATTTCAAACTATTCTTGAGTTCAGGTCTTGGTGTTTTGCATTATCAACAAGGCAATTTACGAGGACTCCATCATCCTTATGAATTCAAAGTCGTCCCGGCCTTGGGTCTATTGATGGGGACAGGGCTCTCCAAGTTGCCATCTACAGCAAGTATCGTTCACCTAATGATGTTGCTCGGGCTGATGCTGCCTCATCTTTCAGATCGCTGCCTGCCGAATCCTCTGCCCTCTCATTAAAAGCCCTTTTGTACAACCAGAACGTAGGTGGTATCAAAAGTTCGCTCGCTGAGTACCAGACGCATGCTACGATGTTTACGCCTTCACGAAAACTTGGCTATATATCAACACATTATCAACATTAGCAACTGTTCAACAACATGTATTGTCTACCGGCAAGACCGATCGCCGCTCAATAGCAGTAAGAAATCTGGTGGTGGAGTTCTTCTTGCCGTGCGCTCAAAATTATAATCTCGCCTTCTGAAGCCTCCCGAAGATTCAACGGTTGGACATCTTTGGGTGGCGATATTCACTAAAACCGGGACTCCGTTTATCTGTGTGGTCAACATCCCCCCTGATTTAGGTGACAAACAAGCCAAACCTGGCTTAAAGTTATTAAAAAAAAATTAAATCATGAATGCGCAGAATTATTTGAATCATAAAATTGGTCTAATTCTGACCAGAAACGTTTAAAACAATTTAAAAGGGCTGCTCTGAGGAAACACAGCAAGTATCGCACCGATTCTACGAGGACAAACTACGCACGCGCCAACGACGATTACAAACACTTCAATAAAAGCCCGTACAAAGTTCATCAGTCTCAACTGCAGAGTCGTCTCAAAACGAAACCGAAGAGCTTCTGGCGGTTCGTGAATGAACGATGGAAGGAAACCGATTTACCCTCCACTATGACTGACGGCACTTTTGAAGCTGACTCTGTCGAGGACATCGCCAACTCGTTCCTTACGCAGTTCAGCAATGTCCTCTGTGACGGAATTCTGGATGCCGAGGGCCTCGAAGCTGCCCTTAGCAATGTTCCCAGCTATTCTGTATTTGGCTCTGCACTCACTATCCATTGTGATATGGTGATTTCAGCCGAAATGCAGATGAAAACTTCAACTGTATGCGGTGCTGATGCTATTCCTTCAATTGTCCTGAAGCGTTGCCTGAACACACTTGCTGCGCCCCTGGCTACGGTCTTTAATTTGCCATTTACTTCCGGTGTGTTTCTTGAATGCTGGAAAGAGTCGTTGGTTTTCACAATACACAAACCGGAATGCAAACGGTCCGTCGCCAACTATCGTGGGATTGTTGCACTAAGTACTTCATCCAAGCTATTCGAACTAATTGTTCTCCAAAGGCTGGTCCATGACTATTCACAGACTATTTCTCCTCACCAACACGGGCTTATGCCCAAGCACTCGACGGCGACCAACCTTACCGTATTTACATCGTTCGTCATCCGCGAAATGGAACGCGGTCATCAAGTAGACGCTGTTTACACAGATCTCTCAGCGGTCTTCGATAAAATGAACCATCAGATTGCAATTTCCAAACACGAGAAAATGGGGGTTCACGATCAATTTTTGAACTGGCTCCGATCATACCTGACTGGTATGACTGGACTATGTTTGTGAAGATTTCAGATTAAGCCTCTTCTAGCTTTCCAGTAACATCCGGCGTTCTTCAAGGCAGCCACCTTGGTCCATTTCTTGGTCTCTTGAACATCATCACTCGACGACGAAACCTCCGTTTACAATATTTCTCCATAAACCAGCACTCAAGGACCAACTACGGCAAACACATGCCTGTGCTAAGCATGTGCCGCGTTTTTAACAGCTGTTATAACATGTTGAAATTTCAATGAATCCCGTGAGGTTAATAGGCGTTGTTTCCGAAGATGTATGTGTCAATTGTTGTATGAATAATGAATAAATATGTAAATAAACAAATTAATTAATTGCTAAGGGTCCATGGGACAGTTATAGTCATGTTACAGTATTTTCATAATATCTGCGGCACTCCAAACTATGTTTGAGTTTCGATGTTGATGTTTAACATGATCAACATGGTGATTTACAATATCGCAATCTAAGCTCAAGGATGAGTAACGTAGATATTCTGGCAACAATGAAATACGGCTGTAATGTTCCATAAAGTTCTACAACGCATGTTTTCGATCGAGACATCGTAAACATCCGTAATAATATTTTACAATATTAGGGATGCTCCCTTTTCGATTCTCACTTGCTCTTCTTTTGTGCATCAATTCTCCACCAGGAATGGATAAAATCAAGTTTAACTTGTTGAAAAACCTCCCAGATGTCGTGAAGAAGCGCTTTTTGAGCTTAATCAATCAATTCCTGGAAAGCAATATTGTTCCGGATGATTGGAGGCATGTTACGGTTATAGCTATTCAAAAGCCAGCGAAACCCGTGTGCGGATTACAACTCGTACCGTCCAATTCCGATGTTCTCAAGTATACGGAAGCTGATAGAGAAGATGATTCTCCATCGGTTAAATCAAATGGAGCGCTGCTTTCTGTTGAATACAGCTGGCCTTTGCATAAAGGAGCAAATTGATTCAGTCTTCATGGAAATTAAGAGAGCTTTTGTTCGAGTTTGTGTAGATGTCCTTTCAGACAAATTCCACGAGTGTGGCCTTTCACCATTAATAAATAACTATTTGTACAAGTTGTTGTCTAAGAAACACATGAGTTTTTCTCATGACTCTTAGACAACTTCACGATTTAGCTACAAGGGTCTCCCCTAGGGTGCTTGTTTAAGCTCCCTTCTTTATATTTTTTTGTCAAAGACATCGATAGCTGCCTTGTAAAAAAATGCACGCTAAGAGAGCAGCTTGCGGACGGAGCCGTTGTTTCGATTGTAAGACCAAGGGTGAACAATGTACAGGGACCGTTGCAGGGTACCTTACACAATTGGTCTCCCTGGGCTGTAAAGCTGGGTATCGAATTCTTCCCGGAGAAAACTGAGTTAGTTGTTGTTTTTTCTAGGAAGCGTAATCCAGCACGGATACCGCTCCAACTCATGGGTAAATCAATACTTCAAAGTTTATCTTTTAAATATATAGGTGCTTGGTTCGATTCCAAATGTACTGGAGCAAGTACATAAACTATTTGCTTCAGAAATGCCAGCAGCGAATCAACTTCATGCGTACTACCACCGGAACATGCTGGGGAGCCCACCCGAAAGATCTGATAAAGCTATATCGCACAACGATTCAGTCGGTTCTCGAGTACGGTAGTTTCTGTTTTCAATGCGCCGTGAACAGTCACAACTCATTTTTTTTTTTTTCCCTTTCCACCCACCCCCTACTATTATTTTGGAGGTATTAGTACACCCAAAAGTTGAAAAGGTGGCAAAAAACGGAATTGCAGTTTTTGCAATCATATCTTGAGAAATCTGCATGATTCAGAAAAGGCACTTTTGCCCATCATGATCCACAAAGCGTTTTATGGTATAAACGAAGCCATGCAAGTGTGTGCAAGCTGTTGGCAACACACAGATTCCTCGAAACAAATTTAGCGCTGTGTGTTTAGTGCCTCGACAGTCGAAGCAACCGTTGGTTCAATATGGGTGAGACAATACCACAAAATGCCGCAACGCTATTGGCCACTGTTGTAATTCCGCGGTCAAGTGTTCTATTTTTATTTTCACTCGTCATCGCACTCCCATCTCCCTCTCATCAAGTGTGCCCTTCTTGATCACCACGCGAAGCCATGCAAGTGTGTGCGAGCGACATTTGCTTTGTTGCTGTACCACTGAGTGTCTCGACAATCGAAGCAACTGTAGGGCTTTTATTCCATTCACTTCAACTTGTTAAAGTGGCTAAATGGTTACTATCTAGAGCCGCGACGCTGGCGGCCACGGTTCGAATCTTGGAAGCGTCTCGAATTTTTGTTTTTTGTCAGCCCGGACTCCAATTTTATACTCAACAACTAATACACTGCACAACCCACGCACACATCGAATTTTTCAAAGCAAATTGACGTGATGCTTTTTTGCCCACGACCAATGTTGCATTTTTTCTCCAAGTTACGATCCATTACGAGAAATGAAACAAAATCATTCGAAATTGCATTACAATCTTGCTTTTTTATTTTGGGTGTCTCTTATTTTATTTTTTATTTTTATCATCCACCCAACAACCAGACAACCCCCGGACCCCCCCCCCACCCCGTCCAGACCACAAACTTTTAATAAATATTATTGTTAATTCCATCCCCCTGGGAAGAAAAAGACAGACAGGCCCGAACAAAAAAAATTTTTTTTAATTTTTTATAATTACCTCCCTGAACCCCAAAAACCTTGCTCCGTTTACATCACAGAATTTGCGGCTATACACTATGCATTAGAGCGAATTGCCTCTCTTTCCTTTGATCATTTCTTCAGCTTTACGGATAGTCTCAACGCACTTGATATTATTCGTTCAATGAGGCAGTTGAAGCATTCACCGTATTTCGTTAGTGAAATACAGTCTATTTTGAGTGCGCTTTCGAACAATTCTTACACTATCACCTTGGTTTGAATCTCTTCTCATTGCTCGATTCCGGGTAATGAGAAAGCGGACTCACTTGCCAAGGTGGACGCTATGGAAGGCGATACTTATGAACGTCCTATCGCCTTTAATTTTTTTTTTGCATTTGCTTTTCAACAGGGTTTGATCTACAGGCCAGCAAAATGGGATGCTGGGGATTTGGGTAGATGGTTGCACTCCATTGTCCTACGGGTATCGAAAAAATCTTGGTTCAGAGGATTGGACATTTGCCGGGATTTTATCAAGGTAATGTGTCGTCTAATGTCCAATAACTACTCGTTAGGCTCTCATTTCTATCGAATAACGCTCTCAGACACAAATAGATGCGGCTGTAGAGCAGATTATTACCTCCATTACGAAATTGCATGACCTGATCTTCGCGCATCCATCCGAACCCACGGAAAACTAGGAAAGGAAGATGTTAGAGATAGGCAAGCTGGACCTGGACTATATGGTTCTAATCTATACGTTTTTAAAAACAAATAGAAGTATTTGTTTGATCCCCTCTTGGCGTTACAAAATGTCCACCTCGTCCTTTCTCCCGTTATTCCGCTTTGATTGTATCATTAAAAGTTAACGCAGTCTACTCCTGACCAGCGGCAACAATACCACGTCGCCAATATGCAGTTGAAGTCAACGCTAAGACCCCTACTTCCCATTCCTAACCTTATTGTTGTAAACCCTTACCTCGACCTAGTCGTGAGCTTTTTGGCTCCCTAAGCTAACATGCACAGCTCAAAAATAATAGTGTGAATTTCTTTTCAATATTATGCACATAAATGGAGCGTCACAAAATATATAAATTTAAATGCTAAGCCGTATTAAGTTCTCTGACATTCCATATATTGTCGAAAATGTTGCATGCAAAAGCTCATCTTTGTTAGAAATATTTTATGCAAGTTGCTGCTTCGTGTGGAATGAAACATAATTTCACATGTTCTAATATTTACATCACAATGGAAATTCAATTTTTTTTTCTGTGTAGTATCTATGTTGTTATTATATTATTGTAAGTATGAAAAACAACTCGGCTCCGTTGTGCCTTTAGAACTTGAGCCTAATGTTTAAACAATTAAGAAAAAATATATTAATATAATATCGTTTGTCTTCGCAAGAACATGTATATCTTGAAAAATGAACAATAGAAAATCCCAATTTACAAAACAAGCTGCCATCGTTGTAAGATAGTTTAATCACAACAAATGCATGTAGACGACAAGTATAAGAAACATGAATAGACCAAAAATTACTTTTCAAACATCCTTTTTACAAACTGGCACGTTATTCAATCATGTGTCTTGAACGGACCCAACACCACCATTGAACATAAATTGTGTAAAATTTTGCGACAAATGGTGTACACATTAGTGAACACGTTATTTCGTGTAAGTTTCAGCGTGGTGTCTCACAAATCAGCGAAGATGTATACAAGCTAATGAGTCGTGAGGAGCCAATTTTCATTTTTGCATCTTCTTGCATAGAAAAAAAGTGTTGACATATCAACACGTTGCCTGCCGTCACAAATAATGCGTTAACATTTGATCCCCTGATTTCGAGGCATGTTCCCCTCGGCACACTTCTGACCCTGCCGATAACTCTCACTCTTGGGAACAGGCTTTCAGACTCAACCGAGTCTACCCGAATTGATATGCCAACAGACTACCTACTACTGCTCATATCGTATTGAACGGGGTTTGGTTTCGTTTCGTGACTACAATGGTGGCGCCTGTTTTATTGGCTCGCACTTTTTTCCATCCTTGCTGTCGCGTAGAGACGCGCGATGAATCCCCAATGGGAAGGGGACAGGTTGGTGGTGTTCATGAGCCACTTAGACGCGTGGAGCAAAGAGAATGAATGGATCAAAGTTTGATAATTGTGTGACGCAATAACTTATTATTTGATTTATATTTGTAAACAGCATTAAGAAAAAGTTGTGACAAAATAAACATCTGCAAGTCTTCGCAACAAAAATAAAAGCAAAACGTTTTCGTAAAAAGTTGTATCCCCCTTTAAGCTTGTTTGGAAGTATACTTTGTGGGCACCCCTAATTCACTCCGCTCATAAATCTACTAGGACATCGTGCGTCAGTTCCTAAGTCTAGCAAACCCCCATCGTTGCTTTCGGTTACTTGGTCCGCACTAGCATTTAAAGGCGATACCATCCTATAAAGTATCCATTGCCTTAAAAAAAAAGCTGAATTCAAACTGTTCTTGTCATTTGAATCGGATGCCATGTGGAAACAAGAAGAACAATCGAATTGCATTGAGCTCGACCAATTTACAGAGAATCGAAATAAAAGCGAAAATTTGTTATTGAAATCCTCAGATTTATATCCAACGATCCGCGTTCTTTGAAGAATTGTACGCATTGCTCGCGCGCTTTCACATCCGATGCTTCTGTTATTTCTGCCACCAGACCCCCCACCCTCTCGTCTTCATGGGAGATAAGGGCATCCGGTGGCAAAA
Source organism: Aedes koreicus (assembly GCA_024533555.2). Taxonomy (NCBI): domain Eukaryota; kingdom Metazoa; phylum Arthropoda; class Insecta; order Diptera; family Culicidae; genus Aedes; species Aedes koreicus. The sequence continues at coordinate 1,360 of JAHHFK020003156.1, read as the reverse complement.
GCCGCTCGAATAATGGCGCATGCGTTTGCTCTTGGCATTCACTGGTATTCCCCTTATTGTTGGATATCACTTGTATTTGCAACCGACCATTTATGAGCGGGCCAAAAATGTCACATTCTTTAAATTGAGATATGGTAGGTTGTGTTGATGATCAAATTTAATTTATGCTACGAGAAAGTGTTTTATGTTGTATGCTGAAAGCTTGTTTTTCAAATAATGTAGTATCCCTGTCACTTCATTTTCGATGGCTTCTATCCATCTTGATTATGGAAATAATTTAAAAACTAGACATGCATCAATCAAATATTCCAAATAATAACTAAACCATTCTCTTTTACCCTTGATATCAAATAATAATTTCGTGAGTTTTCTGTTTCTCCTTCAGGTACATATACAATATTTCTTATTTTTGAAATTGTTTACACCTGCTCAGGGAGAAATTGAAAAAAGGAATCAATAAAAATGAGGCAAAATTTTTGAATTTTGATTAACAATACACTGCTAATAAAATGGTTTATATTTCGCAAAACCACACATTTGGATAATATTTATGGGAATCCAAAGGTGGTCTGATTGTTTTGTCATAAGTGGTATTTATAATTTTCATAGTGATGAACGAAAAATTAGGATTCAAATACAGATGAAAGTTCAAGTAATTTTTAGACTTCTCCAAAACCTTTATCTCCGTCAGTGCACGGTGTAATGAAATACAAAACAAGCATGACCATACTGTACAAAATCCTGATAACATTGACCATCACTGCAGAAACGTGAAGTCTTCGATGACTAACTAAAGTCAGCAAGTGATAGCTCAGGATTGGATTCGCAATGTTTAAAGAGAAGGTTTGCCCCGTTTTCAAAATTAGGAGCTAAGGTTTGCTGAGATCCCTACACCGAAAAAAAAATTAGTTATACTACAGAATTGTTCGTTTAACTCACCATTGTATTCGTTGATTTCTGCAACGAAATTGATTTGTAATATGTATGATGCTGGCTTAAACATCCACAAGACATTAACTAGACCGGTAATTCTCTACGACCCCGAAACATGGGCATTGCTAGTGGAGGACCAACGCGCCCATGGTGTCTTTGAAAGGAAGGTGCTGCGTACGATCTACGGTGGAGTGCAGATGGAAGACGGAACGTGAAGGAGGCGAATGAACCACGAATTGCATAAGTTGCTAGGAGAACCTCCCATCGTACACATCGCTAAAATCGGTCGACTACGATGGGCTGGGCATGTCGTAAGAATGTCGGACGTTAAAATGGTTCTTGAAAACGAACCCACGGGTACAAGAAGAAGAGATGCGCAACGAGCAAGGTGAATCGATCAAGTAGAAGGCGACCAGCGGACTCTTCG